>PVIU01004534.1:0-125594 GCA_004026605.1 Ondatra zibethicus | reverse complement strand
CTCTGCTTGGCTCCGTGGGACAAAGGAGGCCCCCTAGCAGGGGACTCGCCCTTCCCCCAAGGCCTCAGCCCGGGTGGGCCGAGCCCAGGTGCAGCCGGGACAGGGTCCAAATGAATCCGAGGAGGCTGGTTGGGCGAGGTTCTCGGTCCCAAAGGCAGGCCTACTGAGGGTTGCCCTCTCCTCTCTGCTTGGCTCCGTGGGACAAAGGGACCAATTCATTTTATATTAGGCTGATTTGTATTGAATATATCAGGAATACATCATGAATCATTTGCCACTTGTAAAGAGTGATAAAAGTTTTGGACAGAATGAGAGAGACATATGCAATAGAGCCATTACACACATTATCAGAGGCAAAGACAACTCTGGAGATTGCAAATCGCCCATGCTGAAAGAGATATAGAGAGAGAGTAGGCAGAGTCAGAGAGATGCCATGTAGCTGCCGAAGGAGACAGAAGCTAAAAGGAACCTTACGGGTAGACCATGTCCATGTGGTGATACTCAGATTAATAGAAATGGGTTAATTTAAGATGTAAGAGTTAGCTAGGAATATGCATAAGCTATTGGCCAAAGAGTGTTGTAATTAATACAGCTTCTGTGTGAATATTCACATCTGAGTGTCCAGGACGAACAAGCAGTCTCCGCCTATAGATTTTCACACTGGACACAAAGTGATAATCACTATGGGAGAAGGAAATGAACACTTGGACATCTATTTTGTGGCATCCAGAGGAAGAGAGTTAGTAAAGTAGGGCAGGTTGTTAAGAAAGGCACTGCTAAAGAAGAGTTTGTCTGATGGTGTTCTTGGGAGATGTCTTTCTTTTCCCTGTGAATGGGAAAATAATGTCTTTTTATAGCTGCTATAAAGGTCTGTGTTGAGTAATGATATGGGGGAGAGTTATGTGTGGTTACTCATAGTACCCCCAGTGTTATAATCATGAAAGATGACACTACACAGATTCATGAAGAGCTCTTATCCACAGGAAAGCAAGTGGATCACATGGGATATGATCACGAAGGTCAGGTCCAAAGAAATTGGCAATGTCTTTCAACCATTACATAAAATGTGAATAACAAAATTCAGGGTATTTAAATAACATAAATGTTTATGCAGTTAGTATATAATAATGAAATCCATTTAAATAGCCTGAGATTATGTCTAACAAGCTTCAAATTATCAGAACTGCTGTGGTGGTTTGAAACAAAATGGCCCCTAAAGAGAATGGCACTATTAGGACATACGGCATGATTGCAGTACATGTGGTTTTGTTGAAGGAAGTGTGTTATTGTGGAGGCAGGCTTTGAGGTCTCATATATGGTCATGATACCATCCAGCGTCTCAGTTTACTTCCTGTTGCCTGCAGGACGTAGAACTCTCAGCTACTTCTCCAGCACCATGTCACACCATGAAGATAATGGAGTAAATGTCTGAAAATATAAGGAACCCCACTAAATGTTTTCCTTTACAACAGTTGTCATGGTCATGGTGTCTCTTCACAGCAACAGGAACTGTATCTAAAACAGTTGCCAAAGGGAGAATTGGACTCTACATTTTGTCTTTCTTCCCTATACCTTTTACACTCCTAAACATATTTTTGTCACAATCTTAAATCCAGTAAAATGTGACTAAGAGGAATTAAAATCTTCTAAAGAAAAGAAATCAAAGAGCTTACATTTTTTCAATCAATATTTGAATATGATTTTTCACAGCCAACATCGGGTATGTGTTCCCAGAAGGCTCATAACATATTTATCTTTAAATTTATTAGATCAAACATTTAGAAAATGAAAGTTGATAGTTCCTAAATGCTGTATGATATTATCTGAAACGAACATAAATTGCGTGAACCTTCAAGTTTCATGTATTATATAGAGTGACCTTCAGAAATTACTTCTATATCAATAAAATGAAGCATTCAAGGATGATACGTGTTCAGAGCATAAAAGTTAGAAGTGTTTACACCATGCACACTGCAGAAGATAAATTGGCAGACCCGCCAAGGTACTGCAATGACAAAATTATATCTGTGATTTTTTTCTTTCCATTTCACCTGGGCAAAAAGCAATGAGGTAACTGTGTTAAATGATTCTTTAAGTGCAACAGCTCATAACGTCAGTGCCCGAAGCAAGAGCTAAGACAGGAAAGTGTTGACAGTAGTCAATGCTGTTCTCCAGTTAAAAGGCCCCAAACAAAGCCTGATGAGCCCTGTTGAACATTCTGCATTTCCAAGTGGCCCTGGCTAACTCCAGTCACTAGAAAGCAGAGAGGGGAGGAATTAGCCTGAATACTTTGATCAATGCAACAATGCAAACTTCAGAATCTGATTCTAAATTAACAGCCTATATCCTTTAGATATTTACACAGATAGATACCTCTCAGAGTTTTAACTCCACACGCAGATTTTGTACTCTTCCTGTCTTCCCATCTGCCCTTTCTGAAAGAGGTAATTATCCTTCTGGCTCTTTACACATTTACTACTGGAGGGTTTTCTTTTTCAAATACAAATTCACAGGCCACTTAAACTTCAAGTCAACTTCCTAAATTAAAATGAAATACAACAGAAAACCAGAAGACAGTACCTTATATACTCCATCACCCTCTTCAGAGATATCTGTTCTTTTTATTCTTTGCTATGCAACAACATGGGGTTAAATATTATTTATTGTCTTCTCTCATTATTTTGTGGGTTGATTGTGTTCAGTAGGAGATTTTTCACCCATGGCTTCTTAAGTTCTTGGTTTTCAAATGGTGGTTGAGCCCTAGCCATGAGAAGTGACCTGTGTACACACATGCAATCCTTTGTTTTTGCTCTCATGCAGGCTATCCTGCATGTATGTATAGGGCACAGGTCTACCCTGCTCCTAGGGTTCATGTTGAGGACAGTTTCTGGTCAGCCAGCAGAAACATTCCTGTTTGTTCCTGGGCTCCCTCTGCCCCGCCTGGTGATTAGCTATAGGGCATTATTTACTCCATCTTGGGTGTGGCAATTTCCCACCTGCCTGGGGGGAATTTCTTGTGCAGCAGCTAGGTATTTAAGAATTTCCCCAAGGTTGAATAAAGGGTACTTGGCTGGTCTCCATTCAAATGACCCAGGTCTCTTGTGTGTTCTTTCAATCTCTAGGCCCTTGCCCCGTTTGCCTAGGGTACAGTGGTGCGCAACTGTACCGAGAGGGTAACCCAGAATCGGGCGTTACACCTATGCTTATCCATGCTTTTCTCACAGATCGCATCTCTGTGGAATTGAATGTTGTGATGGTTCACACAAACGTTAAGCTTCCAGGTCATCTAGGAGAGAGTTCTCTGGACATGCCAGTGAGGGATCATCTAAATTGGGTTAACTGGAGGAGGAACAGCTGCCCTAACGGTGTGTGTGGCAGCACTAAATCCGCGAGGCTCCTAGGCGTCATGAAAGGATAAAGCCAGATGGGTAACAGCATTCACCTCACTCTGATTTCTAATTTGGATTAAAATGCACACAGAAAGATGGCGGGATGAAAACAAAATACACACACAGAGATAAACACATAGACATAAGAGAGTACACATACCCGTGGGCACACACTCTTACACACACACATACACACACATACACTGTTATTAGGAATTGACTGTTTCAATTTGATGTGGGAGTCCTCTCTGTGTGCTGTGATTACCATTAATGAATAAAGAAACTGCTTTGGACCTATAGCAAGGCAGAAATTAGGTAGGCAGGAAAAGCTAGGCTGTATGCTGGGAGAAAGAAGGGCGGAGTCAGAGACGCCATGGAGCTGCTGCCATGAAACTTTGCCTCTCTAAGCTAGCCCCGGCAGCTGGGAACCAACAAGTGGCCCCTCCTCCAACATCAATTATGGAGGCTGTGAATTCCTGAGATCTGGTACCAGAAACCAGGTCATATGGGGAGCTCTTTGTCAAGCCCAGTTTAAGTCTGAATGTCTGCAAAACAAAAGAGCTGACAGAATCCTTCTGTTCTAGGAGCTGACAGCCATAAAAGCCAAGATGAGTCAATGTTTAAGCTAAATTCAAAAAGGAATAGACCAACATCCTACGTCAAAGTAGTCAGGCATGAGGTGCTCTGTCTTGTATGGGGTTGAGTCAGCCTCTTGGTTGAGCTTTTTAGCTGATCCGATGACAGCCACATACCTTACACAGAGCAACATGCTTTAGTGACTGTATGATCCTTCTGGAAACACCTCTACTGACATATATATGTATCTGGGCATGTTTTGGCCCAGTCAAACAAAGATAACAGTGTAATTGTGGAGTAGGATATTTGGTAGGTTGGCCTGGAATCTATGGCCACCTTTCTCTCATTTGCATATTTTAACTCCTTATCACATGATTGTGTTTTACTTGTAATTGTTGTTAAATTGTTACTAATTTATATGAGTGTGTACACATGTGCTTATGTGTACATATTCACATGTGTGGGAGTGCTTGAGTATTCACAAGAAAACATCTGTAAGCAACCTTGAGTGTCATATTGCAGGAACTATTAACCTTGTTTGTTTCAAAAGGTCTTACTGAATAGAATAGACTGGATGGGCTGTGAGCCTGTGAGTCTCCTGTCTCTGTCTCCTCAGCAAAAGGCAAGTCCTTTTCCTAAGGGCTGGGAAGCAAACTCATGTTTTCTTGACAAGCACTTTACTAATTGAGTGATTTCCCCAGTCCTGATTTGCTGCTTATCTCCCTCAAGTTTCATTCCTTAGCTCCTTCTTGATTCCCACATGGCTTTTGTTCTAAGGAACCACTTCCTTCTTGAATTACTTGTCCCTGAGTTTTAACACGATAATTTAACTCTGGGTATCTTTTAATACCAACAACTGCTCCTTTTCTTAATGCTACTGAAGTTAACTGTTCCAGAAACCACCTGTCTATACATTTGACTTATTTATCACTTGTCTATTATGTATTGACTTATGCTTTTTGAGACAATGTCTCACTGTGTCGCTCTGGCTCTCCTGGAACTTGGTAGTGCAGGCTGCCTTTGAACTCACAGAGATTCAATTGTCTCTGCCCTCTGAATGCTAGGATTTGACAAGGTGCACTACAAGACTTGCCTTCATTTATTTACACATACTATTCTTCTTTCAGAAAACCTCAAAATTCCAAACTTGTCTGAAGTCATTTTTACCCAGATTTTCAAGTTTCATATCTTTGGATGATTAGTAATTTTCCTTCCAAACTTGTTATTGTTGTTTCCTCCACATGTTTACTTCATATAGGCCTTCCTAGGCTCCAGATATTTGTTGTCTGTCTTTTAAACTCTAATTTTAAGAATCTAATTTTAAGATTCTTCCTGACCACCAGTTCAAGGGATTGAAACAAGATTTCCCCAACCTCTAGCTTTTAATTTGACCATCTGAGCCAAGCTAAACCATTGCAACTATCTACTGAATTATATAAAACATATGGAAAAGATGTCCCTTTTTATTGGGAGTTTCCAGTTCCCAGATAATGTAATTTTTGAAGTACCAGGAGTCAACTTCATTGCTACACATATATAGCCTGTCTGAAGTTGAAACTCTTGAGAGGAAAGTGAATCTCAGATATTGTAAGAGACAAGATTACTTTGGTTCAAATATATGAACCAATACATTTTGATTTTGTTATGTGAGTATGAGTTGGCTTTCTATCACTTGTGATCTGTAGAGTCCTGGCTGATGCTTCTGCTGTTATATTTGATTGCTGTTTTCTGATCCAATCCCTGTTGATTCCACCCATATAAAACTGTCTTCTGTGTATCATTACAGCTACCACCTAACTCAAAACTCCATCATCTGTCATCTGCAGTAAAGCAAGAGCCACTCACTTACACAGCTTCATTTCCCAGTCAAAATCAATATTCACTGTTGCTACGACTATCTTTCTAAATTATAGTTTTGATTTTGTCAAATTCCTCTGCTTGTTATCATTCAAAGCCATTCACTGTCTTTCTGTATTTCCTGTGAGGACGTCTCTCAACCCACTAATGTTTATTTACCAGATGTAGCGATTAAGACCCCTGACTCTGGAACAAGATTTACAAATTTAAAGTCAGAATCCATCACTGCATAGGCATATAAACAACCACATTTCTTCCTTCTATCTTAATTTTCCCAACTGCAGAATCAGCATCGTAAAAGCACTTGCCTCAAAAGATTGTTATGATAATTAAAATAAACTTTAGTAGGATATAGTGATAAATGCTAGTTCAAATAAAAAAAAGCTCAGGGACTTGTTTTAATTTGAGGTGTGTTATCCTGGTGGCCATGCTGTAAGAAGGCCCCATTTGAGATTCACTGTCTGAAGGAATGGTTGAGGGATGCTTGTCTCTGATCCCCATCACTATTCCCATTTCTGTGCCACTGAAAATACTGTATTTTTGAACTATTTTACTGTATTTTTGAACTCATAATACTGTATTTTGAACTATAATACTGTATTTTGAACTCATAATACTGTATTTTGAACTATAATACTGTATTTTTGAACTCATTTCTGCCACAAATATGAAATGCTGTCCATACTTCAATGCTTTACTTAAATGATGCCTGCTTGAAGTAACTGGCATAGATTCATCAAGCCAAAATTAAATCCGTTCCCACACTCTACCAAAAGAAAATTCTCTCATCTTGAGTCTTCTGGACTTCTCCACTGATCTCACCATTTTTTTTTTTTGCACTGTTTTCAGAGTCATCATGATTGCATGAGGTGGAGAATGACTCAGGCCCTTGCGCATTCTGCATTTATTTTGTGGTTGCTAAATATGACTGTCACACAGCTACAATAAGAATGTATCACATTGATATTAAAATTGGATTATACAGGAGAATTGTTATCTACCATACCAGAAACCTTCAGAGACTAAAGAGGACTGAACTGGCAGACGTCATAGTTGAAGCTGTCAGAGCTCACTCAGAGCAGCAGCTGGATATCGCAAAGGAGGAAAGGCAGCACTGACCAGAAGTCAAAGTCAGTCAAGCCAAGCATGCTTCCAAAGGAGTGAACAACTTCATAACAAAATGTAATTAACGTAAGAGAGACAGGAATTTGGGCAGTAAGTGATGATGTCGACATCATTGATTGGTAAATGGAGCACACCCATCTGGAAACAGGGTCAAGGAAAATACACATAAGGCATAAAAGTAGGCACCGTCTTGTTTAAGAAAAGAAAAGGGATTGATGTGAGTCCACAGTGGCTCTTGGGGTGACTATGATCAATCAACATGATAAATATGTAAGAAAACAATGAAGATCATTTTTTATATAAAATAAACGGAGGCTGATAAAAACAATCATTCTGAATTTCTATATACAAATTTGTCAATATCCCTTTAGTTTTCTTCGTTTGTTTCTTTGTTGATGTTTTTTAGACAGAATTTTATTATATAGCGAGGCTGGTCTCTAATTTCCTCCTGTCTCAGTTTGAGGACCAGCAGTGCAGATGTAAAATGTCATTCCGGACGTCCTCCCTCCACAGTCCCAGGTCCCCGTATCAGTTCCACAAGGAGACTGCAAAGATTACTTTCTCATTAGGAGAGAAAAAATTAGCAAGAAGATAAAAGAACTGAGGTTTCCAACTCCCTGTCCTCTCACCACAGCCGGCTCAGTGCAGGTTATAGCTTCGCAGCATCACCCAATTGTCAATGTTTTCACTTAAGGTTCATAAAGTCTCCTTGGACAGAGGTTGAGGCCATTAGTTTTACTGTTAAAATATTTTCAATTTACACTGATAGTAATGAAAAGAACAACTTTACCTACCACATCTGATGAAATCTCCCCATATTCATCAAAATTTTGTTGACCTAGAAATTCATCTCTTGGAATTAAAAACCCACTTCTCCTTGAATGTGTTGATTCATTTATAGGACTTTATTGCTACAATGTTAGTTGGGATTAAAAAATAAAATGAATTTAAAGTCCACCAGGAAGGGACAAATTAAATATCTATATTAGACCTATATTCTGTAATAGTATATATCCATGGGAAAGAAATATCAATTTATATTGATAGACAAAATTATTCCTGCTTTATTGTTTAGTGAAAATAAAATTGAGAATTTATATCTGATAAATACACATGCATATTTGTATTTACATTTTTTAAAGAACTTCTCGAAGTGAGGCACAATAGAAAGAAAATTGTGGAGACACAGGAAGGCCAAAGAACCCTTCAACCTAGACTGTGAATGAAGCTGGTCACCAATGGGAAGCCAGAGTTCCATCACAGGCTACATGTACTGAAAAGTTCCTAAAGACAGAGATAATTCTAATTATATATATATATATATATATATATATATATATATATATATATAAATGTTAATTTATCAGGGAGCTAGGTGAATCCCTGAAAGTGTAAAACCTTGGGTGGGGCCTCGTTTCTTTCATAGACATTGTTGGAGAATCTCAGATTATGAATTTGTTCATAGCAAGGACAGTCCACCTTCTAACATCTTTGTGTTCTTATCAATTGTTATATTTGCCTGATGCCCTCAGAACCACCAATAAGCCCATAAACTCCCTTAGTTCTGCTTGTAATTGTGTCAAACCTACTAGAAACCAACACACATGTAGGGAACGTGTAAAGATATGGAGACTAGTTCTTGTTGGAGCTGTCAACACTGCTCCTGGGTGCATTCCACTCCTTCCCTGTACTCTTCATTTTTATTTTATGTACATGAACGTTCCCCTGCATACACGTCTGCACTAATAGCTTGCAGTGCCTGAGGAGACCAGAGGAAGGGACTGCATTCCTCTAAAGTGGAGTAGGTGATGTTTAAAAGCTCCCATGTGGATCATGAGAGTTGAACTCCTCTATCTGGCAGAGCAGTCCTTGCTCTTAAACACTGAGCCTTTTCTCAGCTCAATTTGCCATTTTAAGAGTTTAACCTAAGGAACAACCTTGCAGTTCCCTACAACACTTTCCCCTGTTTCACGGTTTTATTTCCATGGCCTTTGTTTGCTGAGGAGAATTATGAGCTATATATATGATTAGCTATGAGCAAGGACCTCTAAAGCAAACACAACAGAAAGAGATAGAGAAAAATGACCTTTCTGAGGACCAGTCACTTGATGTGTTCCTCACAAGGACAGGTGGTGATCCTGGAGAATCTGTTCCTTTCAGTGCCCACACTCTCCTCCTATTGTGGACACCTGGCTCCTACGGTAGTCATTATCATGATTTTGTTGCTGTATGGTGCATTGTGAACAGCAGTCAGGAGTCAGTGATATTGGAAGTTCTAATCAGCGTAGTTATAAATGAGGGCTGGGAAGATGCTCCATGGTGAATCATATGCTTACCATGCTGTGGATTCCATCCTCAGCACCAAAAATAAATTAAATTTAAGCATTAAAAAAGAAATGTATACAAAGGGAAATGAGAAAACAAATTGTCAATGAATATTTTATAATAAGCCCTAGGAATGGTGTTTTTGGTGTTTTCTGGTGTCCAGGTTATATAGCTAACCCCCACAATGTGTCAGCTATGAATGAAGCGTGATATTTATGTCTCTGAATAAAGTTATGTAGTACTCACTGAAGAACATGAAAAATTAGACTAACATAACTTGTTAATGTCAGTAGTAAAAAAGTGTTTTAAAAAGAATTTCCAAGGTAAGATTTTCTTTGGGTTTTGAGACGAGAAAACACTTCTCTTGATGTAGAATAATGCTGCTTATCTCTTGCGGTTGAACTTCACATCAAAAGTTTCACCTCACGTGGCTTCTTTTAGCTCAGCATGATTGACCTCAATTGCCTCTCATTCTTTAGTGTATGGAGTAGTCAATCAGGCACCTGTACAAAGTGCTAAAATGAAGCCCTTGAAGTTGAATTTGTAGCTTTGAGGGTCAGGATACTTTTCATCTGCATTCCCACGTTTTGTCTTTGTGCGACAGCATCTGACATAGAACAAACAGTATTAAGATATTTGGAGTATAAAATGCTTGTCAGGTAAGATGCTAAATACCACTAAAAGAGAGAGCTGAAATCCACATATTTATGATGGTCACGAGTGCCTGCTACTTACGCCAGCCCGCCAATGGCTAGCAAGGAAAGAATGTACTGAGCAAAGCCTGTTAACCACTTGCCTAAAGCAATCTCAGGCATGGTAATGATGCTTACATTAATTAAAGCATATATGTGAACATGCACATGTATGCATGAACAAATGTAAATTACATAGGTCTAGTTTTTATTAATTATTTGTATAGCTATAGAGCTGTACAAAACAGTTAGAAAATGTCTCAATGCGAGAAGGGACTTGCTACCAAATCTAATAACTTAAATTCAACCTCCCAGGCCAATATGGAAAGAGAACAGACTTTCAAATCAAAAACAGAGATGAAGCCAAATCACTAGGACTACTGTGAAATGTCTTGAAAAATAGATACTGTATCTTAAGAATACCTGATTACCTTTATTTTTAAAAATCAAGAGCCAAATAACAAGGGAGACAAAGCATAAACTCTACATCCCTCTCCACCAGGTAAAACTCCCAGTGCCAGGAAGAGGTAACATCTAATTGAGTTGTTACCCAAAGGGGCTTCATGAAAAGACCCAAATAACTCAGGCTATTACCAAAGTTAGTTGCTCTTCATGAAATGATGGTAAGGTCCTATTGCTGAAGATAACACCTACATATGTCCCTGAACATGGAGCAGTCCAGCTGGTGCCTAACTAAGTCTTCACTCTACTGACTAGTGTTCATGGTACTGGCAGGAACTCTAAACTCAGCCAAAGGGAAAGGAAATACCAACCCAGGCACAAAATCTTCAATGGAAAATGGTGTCCTGCCTGCATGATCTATTGATGCAATAGTGGCACAAAAGTTGTAGGAGTAATCAACAACAATCTGATTAGATTTACGGCCCATTCCATGATGTGCAAGCTATGCCGGACACTGCTGGGGGTGACACGGAACCTAAGAATAGACAGGTCATAGACCAAAGGGCAAATAAATACTGTTGTCTACTGAAAAAAATGGCAATGAAATGATTTCTAATGACATTAGCTGTACCCATAGATTAGTGTCTTGCTCGACTACCATCAGAGAAGCATCTTCCTGCAGCAGATGAGAGCTAGGACAGAGATTCACAAGTGGGACAATGTGCAGAAAATGAGAGATCTTGGAACACTCATTCCTAAATGAGATGCCTCCATAAAACTGCTCCCCGCAGGGCTCAGGGAACTCTCAGGAAGAGGAGACAAAGAGATGTAAGAAGCAGAGGGCATGATAATACCAATGAAATAGTGTCTTCCAGATGCATCAGGACTGATTCACATATTAACTCACAGAAATCATGGCAGCTTGTACAAAGCCCCAGCACTGAGAAGTGAATGTGGACACAAGCTTCCACACCTAACCAAGAAGCTATCTCCAATTAATGACTGCTTGCAAAGGAAAACTTAGGTTTCTCCAATAAAGTCTCACTATGTGTACAAAGCATGCTTAAGGGTAGGTTGTAAGCCCAGTAGTAGAAGGCTAATACAAAATGAACTCAATAGTATTTTAAGATATTTTTTAGTCTCATATTGCTTTGTTTAAATTTCTTTAATCTACTGGTCCTTTGTTTGTATATTATGAATTAAGGTTTTATGTTTTTAGAGTGTGTTTGTGTGGGTCTATCTGTGTGTTTTTTATGTTTATTCTGTTCTTTCTCTTTTGTCTGTTTGTATTCTAAAGAAAGAATGAAAGAAAGTGTGAAACTGTAAGAAAGTAAAGGAGGTGGATAGGATCTGGGAAAAGATGGCAAACTGTGATCAGAACAGAGTGTATGAAAAAAAATAAACTAAGTCCTGCTGTTGCTTAGGTCATAAATGAATCTCTAGACTATTATAATGAAAGAAATAAGGCAGAAACAGTTTTCATATGTGTATCATAAAAATACATGGCTAAATATAGAAGTATGAGTGTGTGTGTGTAATGAACAAATTTAAGTATCTAATATATAATAACGAGGGATATAATTACAGATAACATTGAGTTATATACTTAAAGATAACACATTGTTTCTCAGATTTGTCTCAAATAACTAGATTACAGCTAGTGTTGCCACAAAGCAAATAAATTTTTAACTTTGCAAACACAGTACAAATCAAATACTATTTTTTAATACATGACTAGAATTTAGATCATATAAATTTATTTATTTTGAAAATATAGACTTGCTTTTCTTGCCATTAAACATACCATAGCTGTATAGGTATACTAATAATATTGTTATATATATTGGAATGATAACTGTAGTGTAAGAAGATTATTTGTGGTTTAATTTCTTTTTCCCTTTCTTATGCATCCTGAAAAAATCCTGATTCAGAAAATGTAAGTTTGTTTTTATTTTAGAAAAGAAAACTGACAGCTGTTCTTCCTATCAGCCACATACTTAGATTTATTTTTAGTTCAGCTTCTCTTAAAAGCAAGGTTAACTGTGCTAGAAGACTAATAAAACAGAAAATGTCTGCTGATATCAAAATGTATGCAATTCTTAGGGACATACACCACATGCAAGACTGATCAATATGATGTACTCATTATTATAAGTCAATAGTGTCCAGACTCAAGTCCACATTTCTTCAGCTCCTGGGAAGCAACACAACTGTTTAAGTTTTTTATCATATCATTGTTACTTAGGAATATTTAAAGGAATGCCTGTTAGATGCTGTAGTTTTAATCAAGAGATAACATAAGTCACTTAGCTTTGGGGAACAGAATTCCTTTTATAAAACTCTGGGACTTTTCCCCCATGGACCAATATATATGCTACCACTATAAAAAGGTGAAATGGTTTTTCAATCTACTAGCACTAATGCTATCCTTATGTTATTTTCTCTTCTGTAGAAAATCCACAAGAATTATTATGGAAACTATTAAATTAGTAGGTGCATAAAAGAGATACATTCAAAGCTTTAAAATCTATTGAGCTCATAGTGCGTGATGGTTACTTTTATCTGTCAACCTGAGAGAATCCAAATAATGTAGGAGACAAAGTGTCCAGACAAGCCTTCAGAGGTTATAGAGACGAGGTTAACTGAGATGGAAAGACTCCATCTGATTGCTAGATGGGACTGGTTCTGACACGGGCTGCTATGTAACAAGTCTCCTCACACTCTTGTTTTCATGACTTCTCCATTACTGCAAACCCTGCTTTTTTTATATTGTATTTTGGCGATACTATTTAATCACCACAAGACAAGAAACTAACAGGATTTAGCAAGTTCTTTGCAAAATGCTGGAAAATATCCTAATGGTAAAGGCATTATACACTTCTATAGAGGAATGTACAGAAATTTGTACTATTAGGATAAATTTGCTCATTAAGATTAGTTATATATAATTATATTTGTAAATTTTTAAATTTTGTAAAACTTTTAAAGCTAAAAATGTATCCATTTTAATTAACATTATTATATAATTACAGAAAGACATCAATAGAAGATGAAAAGGCATGGATATCTTAATAAACAATCCAGAAAATCATTTCCCAAAATTTTAATAGCACTTTAGGTTATTATTTATTCATTTCCTATTACATATTCAGAATATGTGCTTTTCAGGGCAACAAGATAATGTAGCATCTGGGACTGATTGCTGGTGTTCAGTCCTTGGGACGCACATGATGGGAGGAAACAAACAGCAACACCAACATCACACTCATGTACATCCAGACATACACAATAACAGCAATAATAAATGAAATTAAAATCTATGGACTCCTATTAGAATATAAGTCATGAGCAAAATCATTGTTTTCTTCTTAGGCAGTACATAGCAACACTTGATTAGATTTCTTTTTTCTTTCTTTTAACCAAATGATAAATATCCACTATATCAGCTTTAAAAAAACCTAACCTGAACATTACACATTTAAACAATTGTTACAACTGATGAAGTTGCCAGTACCCAGTTATAGCTAGAAGACATTCTTAATTTATATTAAACCAGAAATGAGTTACTGCCAATGCCCTCTTCTTTCTCATTGCTAAATACTGAAACAGTGCTTTTGAGAAGATTCATTTGGTGATGTGGACTTCAAAGCACTGCCACTACTTGAGCACAATTCCTCAGGACGGAAGCAGACTCACTCCTGTGGATGAGAACTGTCTTTTTCTGGCACTACTGAGGAGTCACAAGACTCACCTTGTTTATGAAAATTTCAAGTAAACTCCACTTTCAGTATAACTGTAGCTATAAAAAGTATTTACTAATAGCTCATTGAAGCCCCTATTTATCACAGAATTTAGAATTTTTTGTTGAGCCCAAACAAAATGGCCACTTTTAGTAGTAGGCATTTTTATATGACACATATAGAAAGTAGGTGTCTTGGATATGACATATATATTTGTTAAATGTCTGAGGATTTGTGGCTTGTGCATGATGAAAAGAATCATTTTTTTTTTAAAAAAAAGGATTTGATTAGTTAGCACCAGTCATTGGCCTCTCTGACCCATTCTCATACAGAAGAGACATTTCCTGAATCTAACAATATCACACTCACAGTTAAAACTCATAAGGACTCCATTCAATATTTATTGAGCATGTATTACATATGAGGTATTGTCTTTTCTACTATGCACTAAATGAAAAAAAGCCCCACCAATTTCTTGAGACAGAAAATTCAGATTGGCAGGTCAAATGTTCTATGTGCTGCTAAGCAGATTAAGACAAACAAAGTATAGGACTTTCTAATAAAATGAGTTTGAGTTTAGAAAACAGAGAGATGATTCCCTGCAATGACCTACAATAACCATAAAATTAAATTATTTTCAGTAAATTATACTTACTAAGGCACGATATAATACTTAATCATTTTAGAACTGTTGCCACAAAATGGGTATATATTAAACAGTTTTATGTTTACCTTACACTATTATGAAAATTAAATTACCACAGCTTCTCATTCTTCCAAATTCTAGCTAATTACAACTTCACTCTTAAGGATATAGAAAACCATTTTCTCCATCATTGGGCTTGGTTTTATTATTCTCAGTTCTCTTCATTTTCAGGAGCAAGATAAGCTCTAATGATGTCCATTGTAATTATTTCAAAGCATTCAGACTAATTAAAATGTTTTCAAATACTTTCTATCATAGCATTATGTAAAAAATGAAAATGCTTCCAACATTTAGTCATGTTATTAAACTGTCAATAATTTCATCTAGAATTATTTTGTACAAGTGTTTCTCAAACTCCAAGGACGGACTGGGACACCAGTCAGTGGAGGTAATTTGGGTACAAAAAAAATCACATTGTTGTGTAGTGATTGTGAAAAATTGGACCTCTAACTGGATAATCTCACTATATAGAGTTGTAGGAGACTTGCTTTTTTCAGTCTGAAATCTTGCAAATTTCTGAGTTTTAGATATCATCAGTTCTGATTTGATGTAGAAGTCATTTCTTCAACTCCAACTTTGCCAAATGATATCAAGTACTTTGGTATGATGGTTTTAGGGCCTGAGGAAATAGTAAGAATTAGGCTATTTACAGAGACGTGTGGACAGGACTTTGCTGTTCCTTTTGATTTCTTTGACCCATGCTCAGTGCCGTTCTTCATGATCCTTCACTGTGGAGGAGTCAATGCCACCCCACGTGCAGCTTAAGCCTTTCTGCTTGGCTATAGACAGCAGCCTCATTTGATCCCTGACCGCTATGTTGTTCCCTTCAGTGTAAAGAACAGGGATGCCTCATCATGGGAAAGAGGTAGAATGTTTCCTCCTGAGCACTCTAAACTTTGTATCAGATACATTAACATCATTGGTGGCAAAATTTCAAACAGAAATGACTGTCTAGGAGCAGCAGGAGACAGCTCATTTCTACAGACCCTCCGAGGTCCTGGATGAAAAAAAACAAAAGGCCATATTTTATCAACTGAAATGTCAGGATAGCCTCTCACAGTTGGGGATTGATAGATTTCTGTTTCAGATATTTCAAAAGAAAGCCTAGAATTTGATGTTAACTTCTGGGCTATTTCTGCTCTTGAGTAAATATGTACTCTAAGAGGAAAAAAAAATCAGATTTGATGTACGAGTTCAAATTATCGCCCTGAAACAAATCTGGCCTGAGGCCTATTACACAATATCTTTAAAATTTAATTAACTTTACTTTTGTCCTTGGATGCTTCTCTATTATTAGACAGCAGTACTTCTAGAGGCACAATGGCTCACAGAGCTAACAGCTGTCTGCCTCTCCTATAACCCTTTCTGACCCCTGTTCCACAATAAATACAGCTATTCCTTGTAGGACATATCTGCAAATGTTTTCCTTGTTTTTACTCAATAATATATATATATATATATATATATATATATATATATATATATTATAGGAGAATGCAAAACTATCTTATTTTTTTCCTTTGAGACAGGGTTTTTCTGTATAGCGCTGTCTGTCCTGGAATTCACTCTGTAGATCAGGCTGGCCTATCTAAGTTCTGCCCTATCAAAAGGCCAAGGCAGTTTCTTTATTCAACCAATGAAAGCAACACATAGAGAGAAGAACCTCCTACACCAACCAAAGAGCATGAAGCAGTGTTTTACAAAGAAGTAACATGGCAACGACAACAACAGGTGACCCAACAACAATGAGGGTAGGAGGAAGAGGGATTCATCTTTTCAGTCTCCCCACAGATCCGCCTGAGTGAGGTCCACTCGCTGAATGTCAACCTTCTTCTCTTTTAGAGGAAACGGTGCTAATTTCATACTGGGAGAGATTTTTATTGTCTAGCCAACGTGGTTTCTTTCTATTAAGAAATAATGTGTAAATTAGACTCAGAGAGCATTTTCATTCCCATTTCTGGGTTTTAAAATTTCTATTAAGTAAAACCAACATATTAGTTTACTTATCTAATATATGATACTTGAATATTATTTATTCATCTTTTGTATAAGTTTATTTCTTTACATAAGCATTGTTGAGGCAAATTTCTTTTCTTTTTTTCTGTAAGAATCTGTCAGCATAGTTAATCACAACCTGATGGACTGAGGGCAAGTGCACTGGTTCATTCACATCTTTCTTTGTTTACAGAACATCTGAGTCTCTGAAGTTATGCTTCTTCCAAAAAGTGTTTAGCTTTACACACATGAACAAGCACAGACACCACACTAATTAAGCCTGGAGAGATGTTCAGTGGTTAAGAGCAACAGCTGCTCCTGCAGAACAACATGGGTTCAGTGCCTGCAACCTTACATGGAGGGAAAGACTCTCATCATTTATAACTACAGCTCCAAGGGATCTGATACCCACTAGATACATGTGTGGTATAAACAGCAACACACATGCATGCATGCACGCACATGCCCCCCACACACACACGCACGCACGTACGCACAAGACTGCACCATAAGATTATATTCAGGATCTTGTGCCAGCTCACTCTTGGTCTTCAATCTCTTTTCAGTCCTTTAAAGAATGACAAAAGAAGTCGGTGACTGTGTCAAACAAGCAAAGGCATGCTTTTGATGTAGAATCAAGAGTTGAAATGGTTCATCGTAGACAGGTGAACATCTCAGATATTTGTTCTGCTAAACATCACAATGCAGCTTTCTTCTTTACCATTATCACTGCTACCATATTATCTCTCTTGGCCTTTCCATTTCAGCGGTGTTTGCCTTGGTCTGGCCTATTAACATTCTTACTTAAATTGATACCATCCTTTCCCAGAATATAGACTTATTTGATAGAACTCAATAAGCTATAAATGAAATAAGTAAGTAATTTTAAAACATACATTTCTAACAATCTTAGGAATGACAGAAATCCTATACCTTGTCAAGATTTATTTTTTATTATCATAATGGACAGCATTTCTTCTAATATATTGTCACTAATAAACTTTTCATTAAAATGTACCTGTAGAATGATTCATTCATAGTTTCTCTCTAGTAAATTTTTCATCAAAATGCATCATTAGAATGATTGTTTAAGCACAGTTTACATGTATATAAGAAGATATTGAACAAATGGTTTTTAAAAATACTCAATATGTGTGGATTGAGCTGCAGAAGGTGGTTCATCATTAGGACTCTCAAGGCTAATTTTTGTATTGAATAAGGAGCCTCTCAGACCCTCTTGAGATGTCAGAGTTCTGGGGATATACTGCGGAAAGTAATAGAAGCTATAACTGAAAGACTTGGAGGCATACAGAAAAAATCTGCCCCTGATTCCATGGACAGTGCTTTGCATTGGGAAATTGAAACCTAAAAGCTTAGCTGAATTAGATTTTTCCCCCTAAAAACTCACTTTAGCTTGCAGAACCTACTGTGTTGGTCACTGAGTTGGGTTCAAGAATACATCTGTGAAGAAAGTAGACTGCTATCATTCCGTGACCCAACGAAGCTGATATTCCAGAGGAAAGTGAACAGCAATTGAAGTTCTTGTTTCCAGGGTCAAGAACCTATATCTAGACAGGTCATAGGTTCAAGGGAGAAATATTTTAAAATAGTTAAATAAAAGAAAATTATAGCATGAAGCCTTTTAAAGCAGATGTATAAATGCAGATTTTGAGAACAGATTTTTCTTACTCATAAATACTATTCTGCTCCATGGGTGTTCTACTAACCTGATTTTCAATGGTTATTACCCTTAGATTAGTGAATCATCCAACCTTCATCAGGGAAGTTTCTTTTTGCAGTAGGTGAGGATTAAAACTGAGACCCACAGCTGTACAGAATTAGAGACCTCAGGATTCTTAACCTAAAGGGGACATCTCTAATGCATGCCCTCCACACAAGGCTTCGGAATTGAGGGATAATAGGGAGTAGGGAATTGTCTGAGCCATTGGGAGATGGATGGCTATAAGGAACTGTTTTATAGACACAACATACACAAGGTCTGTGCAGACTCAGAACACACAAAATTCCAGCGCGAAGAGGAGACGCTTGACATCCCAGCCCCAGCTAAGGAGCTTCTGGGAGTTGATAGGCATTGAGAGAAGGACACAGGCAGTTTTCTCTAAGGATGCAGCCCCTGGTGGGTAGAACACACTTCAGTGCAGGTTATATTTCCTAAAGTCTATGGGCAGCACAAAATACACTTCATGGGTTAGATAAAAAGAAGATAGAAAATGAAATTGGGCTGCCATGGAAAGGGAGTGATCTGGAATGAGTTGGGGGGTGGTGGTGGTAAATATGATCAAATGCTGTGTCTGAACTCTTCCAAGAATTAATAAAAATGAAGGGGAAGCAAAAGAGAAATAGTTAAATAAGAAAATTATATGATGAAGTCTTAAAAACTAGATTAGATATGTAAACACAGATTTTAAAAACTATCAGTTTTTTTCTTACTCATGAAACTAGTTCTGGTGAGGGAAGAGAGTTGTATTGTCAGCTTAGGTTACTGTAGCAGAACACCATCGGCAGGTAGATAGAACTGGCAGTAGCTATTTCTCGGTTATTCTGGAGGCTGACAGTCCTAGATCAGTGCATCAGGACTTTGGGGCCTTTCTTGGCCTTTCTGCTAACAGATGGCTGTCTTCTCAAAGTCTCCTCTTAGAGAAGGGAGATGAGAAAAGGCAGAGGGAGAAGTCTTAGTTCTCTTTTTCTAATCCTGCTTTAGGAGTCTCTCCATCTCTGGTCTGCTTCCCTCACACAGGCCACACCTCCACTCACTGGCTGACTGAACCTCAGAACTTCGAATACATGATTTGGGTAACAGAGTTAGTCCATAAAAATATTAGTATTATTGTGCCAGTTTCAAAGCTTGACAAAACTGAAACGACATTGTAAATTTGGTAAAGTATGCCAAAACTTGTCTCATCACTTTCTCTAGCATGTGAGAGCACACAAATATGGCCATTCTGGTGCTGTGTTCACTTCCCATTCTTAGCCAATGCAGTTGGATGAGAAAGTATTGTCAATAGCAAGTAAGATTTGAATGGAGTTTCTCTGCACACTCGGAGAGCACATGGGCAACAGCCATGTCCCCATATGACAAGTTTACAAAGAAAAAATGATTACCTATTCATGTTGTTGGGCAATATTGCTAATTCATACAATGTAACTTGCTGATAATGTATTTGCCAATTATAGCTATTATACCTTCTCCCACAACAGACTTCACAGCTTCTGTCTTAATCAACATCTAAGCAATCTTGCATACACACACACGTACACATGAACACACATGCATATATGATTTGTGTCCTTGAAAATGGCAGTGTCACTGTGCATTTAGCTTTTATTGATCTCAGTGTGATATCTGATTTTGTTATATGTTTTGCAAATGATTTGACATTATCAAACTGTTATTTTCTTCACTAATAAAGGATTTGACTTATGTGCTTTTCTAAAAATAAATATCGACAATAATTGACTATATAGCATCCTTAATTTGAAACATAAAATATCAATAATAGTATTTTGGATGTGATGACAGTAATTTGATAACATGATTAGAATATATCTTATAAACAAATTTATAAGTTGCACAGTGTTTGAAAATAATTATGTCATTTAAGACATTCTTCAAAAATATATGTGTTCAGTGATTTGAAAGTACTAGCATGCTATATGTTTTCTGAAACAGAGTGTAAACTGTTTCCACAAATGTGCATATTTTACAAAAGTTGCTATATTTTTCTTCAAAGTAGATTTCACTGGTTAAAGAACTTCAAAAATGACAGCAAACATGTTATCTTTGTTTACATGCCCACATTATTCACAGTAAAAGACTTTTATCTTTCTAGCATTCTCCTGTTGCTTTCAGCCTTCATCTAGCTCGTCTTCTCCTGAGTATGTCTGTCTGAGTTGGGGATCTAGCTGCTGGTGATTTCACTCCTCCTTCGTGTTGCTGACAAGTGTGGTCTGAACTAAACTTACTGTCTTCATGTTTGCTCTCTCATGAAAGACACGCCTTTCTGAAACACTGCACTTAATCTGTGAACTGTGATGTCTATAGGACATTATCAAGCAATAGATAGGCACATTTAGTACAGGGCTTGGCTCACGCACACTCAACAAATACATTATCTTCTATGTCTTAGCAAAGGAAGACTGCAATATGATAAAAATTTCATGCTGGGAGTTACAGCTACACCCAACAGATATACCAGTAATAAGTTTGGATGAATTGAGTCAAAAGCAAACAGGGAAGAAAATGGAACTAGAGAGATGGGCCAATGGTTTGTAGTGCTTTCAACTCTTCCATGGGTCCTGAGCTTAGGTCCCAGTATCTGGGGCTTGTGGGTCCCAACTGCTTGTAATTCCAGCTCACTCTTTTGTTTTGGTCAATTGAAGCACTCTACACACACACACACACACACACACACACACACACACACATACACACACACACACACACAGAGAGAGAGAGAGAGAGAGAGAGAGAGAGAGAGAGAGAGAGAGAGAGAGAGAGAGACTGGTTTTTAGTTTCAACTAATATTAATGTCTGTAGGTACATGTATCAAACAATAATTTTGTGTATTTTTTTGAAATTCTGCCTACAAATTTTAAGTAACAATACCTGAAGACTGTAGATTTATTTGACTGCATGTCCCTATCTGCAAGATGTTACTGAAGTGAGCATATAAGAAGCTTATAATAAAGCTTTATTTACTATGCCTAATAAGGAAACTACCCAAAGCCCAGAAAGCAAGTACACCACCATATGTCAGTCTCAGAATATGCTAATTCTCCATTTCTTTTTGTTTAATAAAATTTCCTATGTCACATCAGAACAAAAAAATTAAACCGTGAGTCTGATTTTTGTAAATTGAAGTGATTGCTAATCTCAAATAACCAAACAGTTCAGTGAAAATGTAGACAAAGATAAATTACTTTTTAATGGGGCAGGGTGTCTGTAAGAACAAGTACCTTTTCAAAAAAAGTTCATGTCTTTTAAGTGTGATCAAAAGATGCATTGAACTATTTCTGAACATGTGCAATTGATAGCTCATACAACACTCTAGCTTTTCTCCAAGAGAACTGCATTCAACAGCTTTAAGAAATGCTTCTCAATGACACTGGAGGGTTCAAGACCATGGTCTTCTCTGCCAATTGCATGTTTCCTTAGTGACATTAAAAGCTTTTGACTAAATAAACTCTGTGTCTGGCATACATGGTTACATTGGAAGCTAATAATTTTGTGACTTTTTTCTTTTGAAATATATTTGGTGATTGGAACCAAAATGCAGAAAGGCAGCCTCTTGAAAAATTCAGATTCAAATACGCTCTTTTGCAAGCTGAAGAATTCACTGAATATAAAATTACAGTAATTTTAGAAGACTTAAAATCTAATGATTGCTTTTACATTGCTGCTGAGATTTCCTTGATGTTGGCTAATATGTATCTTTTAGATAAGTATATTTTAGTTCCTCTAATTTTTTCTTATTGAAAGTGAATAACTTTTAAGATTTTCCCCATCAGTATTTTATGTTTAACCTCAGTGCTTTTATAGCAAAAGCATTTATATTTCCAAGCAAGTAATGGAACTCTTTGAGAATATTTTTAGGAATTATCTTGAAAATATAGGAATTTATGTTTCAGTCTAATCACATGCCAATCTAGAAGTAAATACTAGCCTCTTTTATCTCAAATTAGCTCTACTAATTTTATAAATGAAATAAGATGAGAAAGTTTCTATTGAGCAGTTTCTTTCACAAATGATATTTTAAGGGTTGTTCACTATGCTGCCTGGCAATAGGTTATTATTCCCTATAGTTGGCCAGCATCCTGTTTTGACTAGAGCACACATTATTTATTCATTTTCATGTTGATGAAGATTTGACCTTTGTGGTGAGCCTACTATGAATACATGTCAGGCATGACCATAGAGGTCTTGATACAGGCATATTCTTATTTCTTTTGGAGGAATACTGAGACTCTGTTTTTTTTGTTAATGTATATGACACATGGCTTTCTTCTTGATAAATTGTTAAAATATTCTTTACAAATAACTGGACACTTTACAAGAACATGGGTGAGGGAAGCATAAAAGTTTCATCCTATAGTTGCATTACCTATAGGATGCAGATAAGTTTTTGGATATCATCTATGGTAGTGTGTTCATATGTCTGTGCATATGTATGTAGCATAGCACTATGCACATTCAACAAAATGAATTCCTTATAATAAACATTTAGTACTCAGTATATTCACATTAATGTGCTTTTGTTCATCATAGCATTTTTTAAATATCAGAAATGTTTTTGATATTTCTGTATAAGGTGTATGACTGGAGTACTCAGTGCCTGCCTGTTCCCATAAAAGTGTCTTGACTTGATGCTTCAAGGAGAAGAACTGTCATCCCTTAGAATATTCATTTCTGGCAGTAATGCTTTGTATGCCTAAAGGCATAGGAATGAACAACCAGATTGCTGATGCAAGCAATTAGACTTCTCTACAGTGTCCTGATGAGATTTGATGCCTGGTGGAATTCTAGAGCTACCCTTAGGTTCTACTTTTGATTGCCTGGACCAGGAGCAAATCCCTCTTTGATTTACAGCATAAATGCATTGTTTTCTTTTAACTTTGGTCACTTAGAATAACTTTGCCCTCCCATCCTATCTGGTTTTCTAAGCTGAAGATTGCTCTCACTGCCCTAATCTTAATGTCAACTGCCTGGCCCCTCAGTATCTGGGATAGATTTCTCTTAGCTCACCTATATGGCTTCCAGATCCAGAAACTATCATCATTGCTGAACAAAAATCTGAGTGCCTCAGGGGAATTTTTCATAGCTTTTTTCCCCCAAGCCCTGGCACCCCATTCTCTCTGGTTGACAATCATGTCTTTGCTAGATGTCCTTCTCCCAAGGATGTAGTAGCTCTTTTCTTCTAATGGGACTTTATGCACCCTATAGTGTATAGTAGCTATGGACAAACCACTCCAAGGAAACTCATCTCAAGATGCTACCATTTATTTGGGGAAAAGAGATACTAAAATAATATATTGTATGTGAGACACTATGACCTGCCCTAATTTAAAAAATGTTGAAAAGGTGAATTGGTGTGGCAGTATTGAAATGAAATACAATAGAAGCTTCCTAAAAATACACACATATATAAGGGCAATCTAATAGAAATTGCCAAATAATGAGGGAAGGGGGAGAGTCCCAACTGGACACCTCTTGTAATCAAGTGAAGCTTCCAGTAAAATGAATGGGTTACAACTAATTTAGGTTTTGGCTCAAGGGATCCCGTGGGAATCCCTAAACAACCCAGTCTGTTGCCAAAGTTATAGAGGTTGCGCTCCAAAAACTGATGATGGTAAGGCCTTATTTGATGAAGACACCTACCCAGGTCATTGAGCACATAAAAATTGAACTGGTGCCTACCTAGTATTCTTGGCCATGAAAGGTGCTCCATATACTTTCAAAGGAGAGACAATCACCAACCCAGCTACAAACCCTTTGATCTGCAATAATGTTCCGCCAGCAAGATATACTAGTACAATGGTGGGACAATTCTTGTGGGAGTTACCAACCAATAAATGATTTGACTTAAGACCCACTCCATGAGATGGAACCCATACCCAGTGCTACTTGGGTGACAAGAACCTGAGACTAGATAACACAGGTCCTAAGTTAAAACTGCACACTACTGTTTTACTAAAGGAACATAGCAATAAAATGACATACAGTGACATTCTACTATACTCATAGATAAGTGATTTTTTTTTCACCATCCTCAAAGAAGCTTTCTCCTAAAACAGATGGGAACAAATAAATAGACTTGTGTTGTTGGTATTTTTCCTTTTATTCTTTTTACTTTTGGGGGGCCCACAACCTAGCTCCCAAATAAATGCATGTAGACATAGTCTTTTTCTTTTGTTTGCTTGTTTTGCCCTATTCTGATGTGTCTGTTTTTGTTTTAGCTTATTTTATTTTATTATTGTCCTTTAGAAGTCTTTTTTTCTAATGATCTAGAATGGGCATGGATCTGGATGGGAGGTACTATGGAGAGGCACTAGGAGGAGTAGAGGGAGGGGAAGCTGTAATCAGGGTATTAAAAATTATTTTCAATTAAAAACAAAAAAGCTCCCTAGGTGACATTTTAGGTTTTAATTATTGGGGTCAGGAGTTTCTCACTAAGATTATAGGATTTATTTTCTCTGTATAAAAATAGCAAGGGAAGGATAAGGCTTCAATAAGTATTTTAATAATACTTTAATAATAATTAATAATAATACTTTAATAAGTATTCAACTGGAATACTCAACAGTAGATATTTGTATCTCTCTCTGTCTTATAATAATTCTATGGTCTGTTACTATTTACTCAATTGTTCAATTGCTTGGTATATACAAAAATGAATGAAGTGCTAGTTCATCTACTATTCTACAAAATTACGTATTTGCAAATAATGGAGAAAGAGTAGCAATGGAATTTTGTGATATTATAAATTGGTATTATTTTACTCAGAAATTTTATGCTTTGGAATTTATTCCAAATTTATATGTAGATAAACTACTGTCTACTAGTCTGAAAAGATGACATTCTTCTGTATAATAGAGAAAATGTTTCCAAATAATTATGTAGCTTGATGTTTTGAATGCATTCCCCCTCCCTTTAAGAGTGTTTTACCTCAGCAGTAATATGTCACAACTTGAAGTCAATCTCTACCTGTCAAAAATGGTCTGAATCTTATCAGACCATCCTCTATAGTTACTGATCCCAAATTCTGGATACCTGCGAAATCAAGAGTCTGATGAACATGTCAATTGCTCATGCAGTGACAGCAACACTATCAGATACTTCTCTGGATGCAAAGAGTTTAGGCTGCGAAAATCCTTTGGGTTATAAGCCCCTAACAAACACCAAGAATGGTCTTTCAGAATCAAGTAGGTCTCGGTCACTATGGAGGAGCTAACCACTCCCAAGAACAATGCATTTATTCTTCATATTTAAAGCTTTAATCTAACTTGACTTCCACAGTATCTGACTTCCATTTACCTCATCATCTGGACTTTAATAAATTGGGAGGTTATTCTGCTTTGTGGTTTCTGTACCTTGCCTTCTGAAGGCATTTGCTGTGACTTTTTTCTGCTTTAGTCACTTAAGTCCTTTATTTAAGCATTGTGGTCTTGGGAAGAAACCTCTTTGAGGGGGTACAGTGTGAAATCAAACATTGATCAATCCTTATTTTACAATATGAAAAGAACTTCACAGCCTGCTGAGACCAAATCTTCCACATATATACACTTGGGTCTGGAAGTGTGTCAGGAGGGCAGTCATATAATGGGACTGTCGTGCATGCGTTTGCTGATGATGGGAAGATGTTACTTGTCTCAGGGGATTTCAAGAGGTGGAATATGGGGACTCTTACTTTTCTGCATGTCACCACAGAGGCAGCATGAGTCCCAGCTCAGTTACTCTGACTGTGGCTTTGTGTTCACAGCAGAATATGTGGTCATCGTATTTGGGATGGTATCTTCTTAACTCTCAAGATTTCTAGTTGAACAAAAAAAGATTTTTTTTTCACTGTGGAAACAATGATACAATGAAACTTTGAAATATTTGTTTTCCAAGAGAATCAACTGATAATTGTGATTATATATATATACATATGTATACATACATAATTTTGTTATATGAAATTTCATTATATCAGATAATGAAATAATAAATATTCATGCATGGAACATTTTTATTTGTAAAAATTAAAATCTATAGTATAGTTGTTAGCCTATTAAATACATTTCTATGTTCAATATCTATTACAGCCTATGCACTATAGGACAATGTGTTTTGAATGACAAGATCTTTGCAGTAATCCCCAGGAAATGCTGCATGCCACTCTTCCCATTTTATAACAGTGAGGTGATATGGGGGTCCCCTCTGTGTGCTGTGATTTCCACTGATTAATAAAGAAACTGCTTTGGACCTGTAGCAAGTCAGAACAGAGGTAGGCAGAGAAAACTAAACTGAATGTTGGGAGAAAGAAGGCAGAGTTAGTTAGACACCATGTAGCCCTGCTGGAGACACCTACTCGGGGTGGAACTTTATCCAGTAAGCCACAGCCACGTGGCAATACACAGATTAATGGAGATGGGCTAGTTTAGGATATAAGAGTTAGCAAGAAATACCCTTAAGCTATTGGCCAAACAATATTGCAGATAATATGGTTTCTGTGTGATTATTTCAGGGCTGCACAGCCAGGAACTAACTAGCGGCCTCCTACAATAGTGAGGCTGTGTGTAATTCAGGGAGACCCAGTCTCAGTACTTCTGTGAGTACCAAACCATCAGTGATTAATTAGAGAGAGGTTTTCACATAAAGGGATCAAAATTTTTCAACTAAAAGTAAAACACGATAATACTGAGAGTTTGAAGAGGACTGATTTATGATACACATAATTATTTTGCATCAATTCCTATTTATACTACAAAGTGAAAATGCCAACCATCTTTATGGGTTTTATAGCAATATACTACTTTGTTAGAGATTACACATGGCTTAGAATTTTCAAAATCTAAGATGATTAGTAAATGTTATTAAACCTTGCTGAAGATTGACTGTATATAGTTAGAAAAATACTATTTGTTCCATATCTGATAAAAATCCCTTCAAAATAATTGATCAGTACCCTTCATTTAATTTCAAATCTTCAAATAAATAATTCTACATTTTTTGAGAAGAAAAAGGGTGCCATGAGACAGGGTTCTGCCTTTGGTGCTGTGATTCTTAGCTACAGTTTTCCTTGTAGTCCTTAGTAAAGCAATGCCCATTTCAGTCACAGCCATTGCCGTCCCTAAGGAGAGTTTACTTTGTTCTTATCTACTTGTGTGTCTTTGTTGATTTGAGCATATTAGTGCAATACTTCCAGAGGCCAGGAGGAGGTCTGATGTCCTAGAACTAGTCTTCCTGGAGATTGTGAGCTGCCTTATGGGAGTGATGGGAACAGAACCCAAGTCCTCTGAAAGAGGAGTAGGTACTGCTAACTAGGTTAGTATTAGGTTAGTCACTGAGGCATTTCTGCAGTCCTACATATATATTAATCTATTTTTCATTTTAATTGTCATTTTTATCATGATGATAACCATTTGAAGTTTATCATAAAAAAAGCCAATGGCTATCCACCATGTTTATGTGCTCATACAGCTTCAGAAAACATAAACATTGATAGAGTGCTTAAAATTTTCACAGTATCTTATATTTCAACAACTGTTATCATATATGGCTTATAGAGTTATAACCAGAATTTTTAAAGTCATGGTATAGATAAACAAATGATAAACATGAAAATTTTGTAGCAAATAGAACTGAAAAAATGGCAAGCTCCCTTATGCATTAACTAACCAAATACAAACAAACAATTTATTATAAATTATTGCTTGTACAAATAGATATAGGTGGAAGAAGTTACATATAAGAATGTTTTTCTCTTTCCCAATATGTCAACAATGTTTGAGTGCCTGAGTCCAATTCTTCCTATTTGAGAATCTTCCTTAGGCTACAATGAAATTGTTTCTCAATGCCTTAGAGATACACAGAATATTGCTATCATGGTCTACAGGAGAACTATATTTTATTATCTGTACCTTAAAATTATAATTTCAAACTCAAGAGTTAGCTAACAAAGGTAGCTAAAGGAGGATTGGGGTCTGGCAGGTGAGATAGTTCTGATAAAAAGGAATGAGAGTATGTCTCCAAGTGTTAGCAGTAGTTTCTGAGTGATGCTTCAGAAGAAGTGAATTGGCTTGAAAATGCAGATTCTAGACTTTATCATTTAAGGGAGTTTATTATCAAAGTGAGAGTATTTAACCCTTGCTTAGGCTTTTGTACAGAATCTACCTATAGGCTTAACAGTGTTTACTTAAAATTGCTTTTTTCTGTGGTCATTTTTTTTTGGGGGAAGGTAATTTATCTTATTTTTTTTTAAAGATTTATTTATTATGTACACAGTGTTCAGCCTCCATGTATGCCTGCAGGCCAGAATAGGGCACCAGATCTCATTACAGATGGTTGTGAGCCACCATGTGGTTGCTGGGAATTGAACTCAGGACCTCTAGAAGACTAGCCAATGCTCTTAACCAACAAGCCATTTCTCCAGCTTTGGTGTAGGAGGTCCTTCTGTATTTGTGTTGCTTTCATTGGTTGAGTAAAGAAACTGCCTTGGCCTTTTGATAGGGCAGAAAATCAGGTAGGCGGAGTAGACAGAATGGAATGCTGGGAAGAAGGACTGTGTGGCAGATGCCATGAAACTCCTGTCTGAGACTGATGCTGGTTAGGATCTTTCCCGGTAAGCCATGACCTCGTGGTAAACACAGATTAATAGAAATAGGTTAGGTCAAGATGTGAGAGTTGGCCAAGAAGAGGTTAGATATAATGGACAAGGCAGTAATTTAATTAATACAATCTCTGTGTGGTTATTTTAGGAGTTAAGCTAGCCGGCGCTGGGAACATAGCCCGCTCCCTCATACAACACAGATTAACTTATCTTACTTTTTTAAACAATATTTTTATTAATTCTTTGAGAATTTAAGAAAATATATTTGAACATATTCATCCCTCCTCCAATTTCTCCCATAGATATCCTCCCTCCCATACATTCTACTCTAATTTGAGTTTTCTTTTTTCCTATCCATCAACTCCACTTTGTGTTGTGTAACTAGTCTTAGGACTGGAGGCTGCCCTGACATGTTGTTGTCTCCCATAGGTTATACCATTAAAGAAAAATGACTCTCTTTCCAAAAAGTGTCAGATGCCAGTATCTTCTAAGCTGCTGGAAGGATTTCATCCACTAGGCCTAAAAGATAATGATTCTTAGTGAGGAAGATTTGAAGCAGACTGTATCACTTAATTTGCTCCCTGAGACTTTGGATTTTTAGTAACATTTTTCACAACACAATGAGGAGATAGATTTTGTCAAGGCCATTTGCATATTGAAATATTTAATCATTTATTTAACATTATCAATGATTTTTTAAAGTTTCAGTAAATCAAATTATTTTATTCAAGAACAAGACCTAACTAACCATCAAATCAAAATCAAAACCATCAAAATCAAACTTTCTTTATCACAACAGCCTTTGAACATGAGAAGCAACAATAGTCAAGGAAAAGTGCTAGCAATCACCAAAGTCCCCAGGACTTACACCTAGAAAGGGTGTTCTTCTTTATTTATTTTTGTAGCGTAAAACTTAAATTTATTTATTAGTCATAAAAGTATAAAATATTCAAGTTATTAATGACAACCATCAGATATAAGTGTGGGATAAATGGTAAAATGATATCAATGATTTTGCATCAAACATGTTAGAGATAATTGATATGCTGATGGAGAAATATAAGCCACAACAAATCCTTAGAGTGAATTTCATTAAAAAAAAAAAGAAAGAAAACATGTTGCGCTGCATTAATGACTCTGTAGTTGAACACAGTCATGGCAGCAATGCTGGTTTGCTCACGCCTTGCCTGGATGTTCTTCGAAGTCCTGCCAAGCTAATTTCTGGGATAGTGATAGGAACTCACAGACAAAATACTGTTCATCCCATTCCTTTTTATTAATGGAACGTTAATTATGATTGTGTGAATGAACTCAAGCTCAATTAGCTAATACATTTAGCTGTTTGGGTTTCTCTTTGGCTAAATAACTCAAACATCTAAGTAAGCTGCCTTTGTGAATCTTGGGATTTGAACTACATCTAAAACTTCCCTTGGTATCTAGACTTAAACAAAATGTGATTTACATATTGTCAGTGTACACTGAACAGGAAACCTCACAAAATAGTAATAAACTTGAGAGACTGCCTGCTCTTAACACAGAGAGAAGGCTTGTAAACCTAAGAGATATAATCCTGCCAATAGAATTACAATCTTAAATGGAAGACTTTATTGAAGTAGGAAATTAGTATAAAGAGGATTTTAAATCAGTATATTAGCCTGTATGGTCATTTCAGTTGACTAGTAGTAGAAGTCGTCACACACACATACACACACAAAAGATAAATTAAGTAGAATCCCCTGAACAGTATTAAAATTCATGAGTATCAAAAAAGTGAAGATAATTTTTCTCATCAATAAACTGAACAAAATAGAAAATAAAACACACAGTTATATAATTTGTCATGAAAGTCAAGTAAATAGAAGTATATTTTAAGCAAATTTACTTTTCTCTATTTTGGCAAGAATAATAAAAAAACAAACTTCACTTCAGTGTTTCAATTATAATTATCAAGAGCAGACTGAGGAACAGCACAGCTTATATGGTAGTTTTCCCATCACACCTCCCATCATCTGCCACTATTAAAAATATATACAAGTTAAATTAGTTAAAGTGTGAGACATGAAAATCATGTGCGTTGTCACAAATGAATAATATAAAATGAAAGCAAAGTCACAGTGTAGTGACTGTGCTTCATTCGTTATCAAGATACGAATGATACTTGCCCAAACACTGAACAACTTCACATGTTTAACCCGCATTGCTGTCCACAGTTCTTAGACAGTGACCACTTCTAAAACGTGTATTGAAAATAATGTTAGGGAAACCTCATAAAATAATGGCATTTGTTTGAAGACAAGACAGCAAACACATTCAAAAGCATGAATGGTTTAACTGAATGAGTAGACACAGGAACAAAATTTAATAAGGCTTGCTGGCTAGGTATATCTCTGCTACACAAGCTGCAGTCAATTGGAAAGAGAGAGCTTCAACTGAGAATATATTCCAATCAAACTGTCCTATAGGCAAGCCTGTGGTGCATTTTCCAGATTGATGATAATGTAGGAGGGCCCAGCTCACTGCAGACACTGCCACCTTTAGGTAGGTAAATCTGAGTTGTCTAAGAAAGCAAACTGAGTAAGCCATGGGAGCAAAGTCAGTATGAAATGCTCCTCCATGGCTTCTGCTTCAAGCTGCTGTATCCAAGATCCTGCTTTGATTTTTTTCCCCTGGTTACCTCAGTGAATAACTTATAAGATGAAAGGTGAAAAAAAAAACCACTTTTCTCCTCCAAGTTGCTCTTGGTTACAGTGTTTTATCATAGCAAAGGTCATGGGTTTCTGGTTAAGTCTTTGATTCACTTAGACTAGACACATTTAATGTTCTAGGAATAAAATATGCAGGGCATATCTCAATGAACTTGTATGTTTTCAATTAGGAAAAATGACTTTTATACTCTTTCAAAATGGTAGCATGTTTAATCAACATTCATTTAAAATTAAGCTGTTACAGCATCATGTGGCCATGTAAAATATTACATAGTGGTAAACTGAACAAAATTCAGAAAATAGTAAGTTCTTTTTTAAGAGATTCCTGATTTCATAGTCATGCATACAAATAGGGACAGACAGACATTTAAGACATACCAGAAGTCTGAGAATGGCTGCATGCTATTTATTGGGTTCTGGATTTGGTGACATTTGTGCTGTGAAATAAATATCCTCAGTATGAAGTCAGGTTTCAATGTGGTTCCCAATTTTTGGTGTCTGTTACTGAAAGACATATATCATCATTTCCCTTTTAAGACCATTTAGGTGATGATAGCTCATTTCGAAGTCTTGTTCCCATGGTAGTGCCTCAAGATAATACCTATTTATTAGCATATAACTTTAAAGATTAATATGGATACATCTATTTATTAGATATAAGGACATATCCAAGGATTTAACAGTACATTAAATCAGCCTAAATGCTAACAAACACCTCAACTGTTTTAAGTCAGATTTTTGCTAACTGGAGTATTTGAACTAATGCTTCACAAATTTATTTTGACTCTTTGAAAAATATGGCATGGACAGGTAAGAAAAGCATTATCTACCCACAGCAAGTTGTAGACGGGGCTATAAGAAGCAAACAGATGGACAGAAGACTATCAGCAGCACCCTTAAATTGAGCCAAGAAGTGAAAAGGGACATTAACACAAGTGGTTGAAAGAAATTAGTTATTTGTTATCATCGGCGCTGACTTACATGACTTTTTGGATTTTGAGTGGGATTTGAAGTCCATTTGTATTTCATGCACTGTGCTTTAATGCAAGTGTTAAAATTCAGTCAATCCCATTGTCTCGTTCCTGTGAGTTCTACTGCAGTGTATATCCTACTGATATTTTTCTCTAGCTATTATTTCATGCTTTATATTTCTGGCATAGTCCTAAGCTCTTGGAAAATTGGGGCATTTCATTTGCTCATTTTATTCAGTAACACTTAAAGCAATGTCATGCACAACTTGAGTTCTCTATGAGTACACATCCAGTAAGGAGGTTTACAACAGTAAGATTCTGAAGTATTCTTGCCCACTTTTAGGCCCAATGCACTGAAGAAGCGAATATGTGTTGTTTGATATATGTGCACTGCATATTTTCGTGGAAAGCCTTAGGTCTTAGTGACTTTTCTTTTGCTGTGAAGAGACAGGATGACCAAGGCAACATATAAAATAAAGTATGTAATTGAGGGATTGACTACAGTTTCAAAGGGTTAATCCAAAACCACCATGGTGGGGAACACAGATGAAGGCAGTCAGGCATGACTGTGGAGAAGTAGCTGAGAAGTTTTATCTGATCCACAAGTCCGAGGTAGAGACAGAGTTAATGGAAAGGTGTGGGTTTCAGAAACCTCAAAGCTTACCCTCAGTAATACATATCCTCCAGCTAAGCCACACCTCCTCCAAGAAAGTCACATCTTCTTCAATTAGACCGCATCTCCTCCAACAAAGCCACACCTCCCCCAAGGTCACACCTCCAAATCATTCCCAAATAGTTCGACCAACTGTGACACAAGTATTCAAACATGTGTCATTTTCATTCAAAGCACCATACCTTAGTATGTATGAAAATGTAAAACAAAATTGAAAGAGTTTACAAACTTGAAAACTGTCTTAACCAACTCTAAGAAGCTTTTGTGACACTTTGCCTGTGCCTTGTAATTTCACAGTATTAGTGTGGCCACATAGTTTTTTGTTAGACTGCCCAGTTTCTGTCAGGAAATTAAAAATAATATGTGAGTTGAATATGACTAGATTAACTTCTTTCTTATGTATAAGTGCCTCAGATCTTCCCTAAATAAGTTCTTAGAAATTTCAATCTTTATTTGCTTGAGACATACAGAGCATTGACTAATACCTGGAAGATTTTTTCTTTCCCTTTTTCTTAGGGCAAAATCAATACTTTCTGTGATCTATGAAAGATGATTGCAAAACTGAAAGGGAAGAACTATGTAGAGACAGAGGTATGTGCATGCTTGTATTATGTACTAATGTTTCTGTCTCCATCTTACCAGTAATAATGTAAGTTATTTTGTATGAAGTCAGATGTATTTCATTAACCAAGGCCTCTGACTTGTCTATCTTCTATTGTACATTTAGATTTAAAAAAGAATTTATTTTACACTAATTTATTCAGAAAAACTAAGTGAATACACACATATACACACACAAACACATTCACACACAAACCCATATACACAGAGTACATATTTAAATGTTTTTAAATGATACAATAGAAAAATCATTCTTAATTTAAGCAGTAGGCTAATTTAAGTTTATTTTGTTATATATAATAAAGTTCTTAAACAATAATGCACTTTAAAAAGAGTTTCATGAATTAAAAAATTGTTTAGTCATGTTAACCATTGGTAAAGTTTACATGAAAATAGCAGATGATATTGCCATCTCAAACATTGATCCTGAAATGGGGCCACTTGAACATCCAGACCTTGATGTTTGGACTTTAATTGGTAAACCTGCTTCATGGAGCTTGTTGCCTGTATCAGCTAACGTTACCGTGTATCTATCCTGTGGTAACACAGTTCTGGTTCTACATAGACAGGTGGACAGACACAGTGTCATTATTCTGCCAGCACACAGAAGGCTCCAAGAGAGTTGTGCTTTTAGAAACTGAAGATTGTAGACAATGATCCAAATCCATACCTGAAATTTTGTTTAACTCTTTTGGAAACTGAAGATTATAGACAATGATCCAAATCCATACCTCAATTTTTGTTTAACTAATATATTAACATTTAATATTCCAGTGTATTTTGCTAATATTTTTAAATAATTGCACACTCTCTTGATGTGTATTAAGCATATACTCTCTTATACACTTCACTTTAGTTCCATCTGGTCCACTGTAGCAGTTAATACACAAAACAGGGGGAGGTAAGCTATGGTTTGAATATATATATGAATTTCTTAAGTAAAAGTTTCAGGACTCAAAAATAATACTCTGAGTTTTTAAATAGACTTGTCCAACCTTAAAACTTATAACAATTTAAAATGATATGATAGGTTTCATATTTGTTAAAACATTAGAAGCACAAATGGAGCAAAAGAGCACAATCAGCATAGGAGCACAAATATCAGAAAAAATAGCTGAACAAGAGCCTTAGTTCTTGTGTCTGGTTCATATTTGATTATCAATGTAAGTCATTGATAGGCCATAAATTTTCTGGGAAACAAATTAATTTATCATTATCATAATTATGACACACAAAATGAAATAGTTTTATGAATATTAATAAACACATTAATCAAAGTAAATTGAAATTTTTTTAGTACAGTTCAAGGTCATGTTCATATAAGGTTAGTGTATAAGTATTTTCAATACAGAACCAAAAATGTTTCGCTCTTAAGCATATATATGAATGGATATTGCCATGAGACATTTATTATTTACGTTCCTTTCCTCCTCCCATACAAATTGTTGCACATACTAAATGTTTTACAGTTTCTCTTATGAAAATATTCAAACAGAATTTTAATTTATGTTTTTATTAATTAAATGTGCACTTTGAAAGGTTTGCACATGTATTTAGCACATCACATTCTGTCTGTTCTCTTTCCATACTATATACCTGGAAATAATATTACTGCAGAAAATCACAACAGATCAAAGTGCAGAGAGTACTTATGGAGTATTCATGGAAGGAATATCAACAACACAACCCCGCCACCATCCCTAAGCTCAGCGAACATTGTGGAAGAAAGGACGGAAATGTAGTAGGATGAAGAAATTGTGGAGGACCAAGGGAAAAAATATGTTCTGGAAATGATAGCACCTCTGAACTCACTTGTGAACCTGCAGAATTTGTCATTCCCTACACAAGATCTGCATAAGTTCAACACTGGAGAAACTGAGGTGCTATTGATGGCAGAAAGCTGATGGAAAAGAGAAAGTCAACGTTCTTTAAGGTTATGGCCTCTTGGTTGATTAACCATGCTCTAGCTGATGGCTCCACGCTGACGGGTGTATGGGCGGGACAAGTTGAATTCAGTGGGTTAAGAAAAAATAAAATAAGTGAGACGACATGGAGCACAGAGAAGGGGTCTGAGAGGACAGGAAGTATCAGGAAGACGCCAAACGGATGAGTTGATGGTGAATATGGTAAAAAAACATTGCATGCACTCATGAAATTCATAAATAATTACAAAATATTATATTTAAAATTTCAGATAATAATGAATAAAATTTAAAACATAAAAAGAAAAGTATATTTATCTAATTCAGCCCTGGAGCTGTGTGTCTTAGTGTCATTCTCTATATATGCAAAACAAAAACAAGCCAACAAATGAAGTCCTTTTTCCATTTCTCAGTATCTGGGCTATTTTTCCTGGCCACTCACTTATTTAGAAGTATCTGAAATTCCCAGGAAAAATACGCAGCTTGTTTCCTCCATGGATTTCTTGTAAGTCTGGTAAAGGAGCCAGATATAATTCACAGCATGCACACTAGGGCACAGCTGAAAATAAATGTACATATTTTTCCATGTGATCTTTTTCAATGTCTTTCTTTATTGTATGACATATGAAAATGTCAATGAAAATTATCAAACTGGAAAATATTTTATGAAAGGCATAAAGTGTTCATTTGCATTACATTTCAGTCAAGCATTATGGTGACTCGAGGCATGTTTTATCTCTGTCTAGTTCAGTTCCGATGATACTTACTGGAAGCCCTGTGGCCATCAGAAAAGCCATATCCAGTGTTTGTCAATAGAGACTGGGGCTGGATAGAAACTGCACCCCAGTGATAGTGTGGTTTTCTGAGTATGGAGAAACAGCATAGACACCTTCATGTTCAGCAAATGTTATGAAAAATATAAGTAGAGAACAAAAAGGAAAAAAAAAACACTTGCCAAATCCTGAGTTATATGAGAAATGATTATTAGTGAGATGTCATAAACTTTACAGTTCACAACACTTTATTGAAAAATAAGTTTTTCCTTTTTCACAAATTTCATTATTGAAAAACAAAAAGCACATCTGTAAACTCAGCACTTGGTGGCAAAGGCTGGGGAATCTTAAGTTATATGTTAACCTGGTCTACCACCTGAATTCTAGGCCTCTCAGGGCTACATGGGGAGACTCCTCCAAAACAACCAAGCAGGCAAATAGATAAGCAAGCCGATGCAATGACAGGCAATTCTTCAAAATCCTTATATATCATTTTATGATTACTTAAATGAAATAAACCAAGAAACATTAACCTAGAGAGGAGAACGCAATCTTGAGCAATTATTCCCCGACATTTGTTCCATCATACCTCTAGAACCAGTTGCTGCAGAGATGGAGATGCTACTGGATGCAGACTGGTGTTGCCGCGAACAGGACTCTGAAGGCTAATGTAAGCCACAGCATTCTTTCGTAGAACCTTCGCAAAATCCTGAAATAAAAAATTTAAAAGTTCTACCAGTGGTGCAATTAAAATAACACATTCCACCTTATTAGGATAATAAATATTTTGATGTTAAAATATGATTCTTACCAGAAAGAAGCTGTAAAATACTTTCTTATCTGTTAAGGATAATCCTTCTCCCTCTATATGTAAACTCTTCCTCCAATCTTGGTTTACTCTGCTAAGCATAATCAGACTGATGCTAAAGCAGTATTTATATAAAGTAATCATTTTAAGAGAAAGGAGCTGAAATGTTAGTATTACATTTGCAGAACACAGTTAGATAAGGAATTTTCTTCAATGACAGTGTCTAATTCTATAGTCATTGAATTAGAGAACATAATTGCTGAGCTTCACTTGTTAGGGTTGGCAGACTTTTCCTGTGAAGTAGTAAACTAATTTGCACCAATAAACTCTTATTTCAAGGAAAATTAGGCAAATAAGAATTTTGAACCTGAAAATCCTACCTTATAAAAACCCTCACGAGTGTCATATGTCATGAATGACTCAGTGGCCTGGCTTTGCATTTATTATCCTTGCCCTGCAGTACTGAAGATTTCTGACCCCATGCTGAGGAGAAAGCTCTGATGGACTTACATCCTCGATTTATCTCTACTTAATGTTGGAAATTCATCTACAAATTGAGATAGATGAGCAATTATTTAAAAGTAATTCATCCTTTTAATCAACACATGAGTAATTAAAACTCTAGTAATTTCACATACAATATGGTAAAAATTGTCCATCGTTACTTAAATTTTATAAAAACAATTCTCATAACACATGGTCACATAGACACTTTCTTGCAACACATAAGTACACACTCTGAACACATGAGGATACAGAGACCCCGTCTTAACACATGAGGCTACACATACCCCCTCTTAACACATGAGGATACAGAGACCCCGTCTTAACACATGGGGATAAAATTACCCCCTCTTAACACATGAGGATACAGATACCCCCCTTTAACTCATGAGCAATACACACTCCCTTGTAAAGCATGAGCACAAGACATTTCCTCTTTCACTTAATATGATTTTCATGAGTGCTGCAGGAGAAAGACAGTCATATACTTACTTGAGGAATCTAATCTCAGATATGTCAAGTTTGTCAAAATAACATGTCTATAATAGAAGAGATCTGAACTCCTATTTCCTTAACTCTAAAATCTGTAGTATTTCCAGAGGAGCATGTGAAAAATATTTTTCACATAAGGAATAGTATTTTAAAAGATCCCGTTTTAAGAAATGCTATCATTTTTCACAAGGATCAATGTCAGACCCAAGTCAGTTCTTTATTGGTTGTGTGGATAAAATTACCATTTAAAAGTTTCTTGAGCAGCTAATTCTGTTAACTTCAGTTGGATTTACAGGGTTTCCTATGCAAGCAAAATCATGGAGGGCAAGATGGGACATGACCAAAATTTTTTCTTGCTCACTTCGACTCAGGATCAATACAAACAAAAGTGTTTCATTCTCAGAAGGCAGCCATTGCATAAGAGTAAATGGAATGAGCAACTAAGGATCTACACTTCCCTTCAAATGGATGGCATTTAAATGTTTTTAAGAGACACAGTGGTGTAACATATTATATAAAAAATTATAGATACATTTTTATTAGTCAATGGTGAACTCTGAAAATCCTTGATTATTTTATTTTGTCTTTGTCCATCTACTCATCTAAGAGTTTAGAAGGTAACTAAACTTGTAAATTTGCTCAGTTTGAGACACACATAAACACATACATGAGAGTGCAACCTACATATATATGTACATTTAATTAAATATATATAATTCAACAGAATTATATCACTTCCCTCCATCTTTTCCTCCCCATACCTCTCCTAAATACACTCACTTTAGACCCTTATGACCCTAATCAACCATTTAAGTTGATAAGCTATTTTTTATTATTGCTGCATTCATATACATGCATATGTATGAACAAATATGTAAATACTACCCGCTGAGTCTATGTTGTTGTTTGTGTGTGTACAAGCAAGTTTTGTATTTTTTGGAACTCACGTGCCATAGCAGAGTTTTTATTTAGTCTGTGCTGAGAAGTAACAGAGTTGTTAAAAGGAACAATGACGTAAAATAAATTTATATTTTATGAAGCACAAAATATTCATGTAGTTTGAAAAAATGGCCCAATACATGCAAATTTAAAATATGTAACTTAGGAACTAATGTAAAAAATGGATTTTATGGATGTGATTTGTGCATACTTGTTGAATAAATATTAATACAAATTAATTGTGAAAGTTTTAGACACAATGGAGAGTATTTAAAAACATTCTTTAAGATGTTTTCTTAACATTTATTAGAAAATTGAATCACAATTTCATTGTTTCATAATTATTTAAAACAGTACAAATCCATAAACATGAAAAAAGTTACTTTTAAATTGTTTTACTGGTCTTGAAGTTATGAAATAAACTTTAAAATTTTGTTTCAAAAGCTACTGTTTTTCCTGCTGGAATTGAGAAAGGTTCAAACATTGGCGTGTCTTCATTAGAAATACACTTTTTGAATCTCATCAGAGGGTTCTGCAGGTCTTGCTGAGCTTACTTATACCAGTAAACATTTTCTCAGCTTTAAGATTATTTCCCTTTGTAAAAGTACAAGGGATCTTTCTTTTACTTTCTTTAAGGCTATTTTTTATTTCGTGCGTGTGTGTTCACCTAAGTATAATGATCAAGTATAATGATCAAGCAAATATTACTGCAAGTGATCTGCAGGTATGTGGGTGTGAGAGCAAGAAGGCAATGGAGTAAGATTAGTTTTAAATCTTACAGAATCCACAAAGGAATAACTCAAATTTCCTCTTAGAAATTAACAGATAGGTAGCCCTTATGAGAAGTTCATTATTTATTTGCCTTCAATAATATTAGACTGAAATATCTGGAAAATAAAAAAATGGAAGGAATGGAGATAAAATAAAAGGTTATAATTAATGAATTTATTTCACCTCTCCCCATTCATAGGAGCCAATGTTGCCCCACGTCGTTCCTCCCCATGAGCAGAAAACAATGGTACGCTCTGGTCTCCAGCCTTTATTCACTCTTAACATCAAAGCTTGGATAAACGCCGTGATGACTGCCGTACTGCTGGCCCATTCCTGTCCATTATAACCGTATCCAGCATGGTGGTTACTCCCAACTATAACATACCGGTCTGGAAATAGAATGAAACAGGAATTATTAAAACAAAATGTAAACCTCAACAATAAGTTTAATGACATACACATAAGTCTATTGTACAAGTAAGAGCCAACTGAGCCAAATTGTTCTGATAATTAATACCACGTTAGCATTTTCCACCACTTTTCTTGATTCCTATGTCTGGGATATCAATGCAGAAACAGCTGCTAAAGTCAGTTATGAATCCAAAGTTTAGGTCCATATTACTGTTCTTTGCAGCATGAATATTAATTAATTAAGTTTATAATATACCACAATGAAACTCTTATCTAACATTTCACTGGCATCATGGTGGGAAGTACACAACAATGTGCGTGTGCTTAGTGAATAACAATGAGCTATTAACACATCTGAAAAAGAAGTATCTTAGGAGCCATATATATTAAAAATTTGCTAGTCATGTGTGCTGGCATTAGTCAGCTAACTGGTCATGTACCAAATACAGTTATTTTTAATTTTCAGACTGACCATTACATCAACAGTTCAAAAGAAGGTGTAAGTTATTTAATATCTAATGAGATAATCATTTTCATAAAAGACCTTTCAAACCCTAAAACACATAGACATTGGGAAAAACTAGGAATGGACGACCTTACACACGCAAAAGAACAAAGACATTTGAGAGGAATTATAGGCAGAAGATATATGAAGGTTGGAGCGGAGAATAACATTAGAAGCTTCTGTTTTGAGACCAAAATTTGATTTGCTTTCAACAACTGCATCACTAAAACCTATGATAATTTTTAAAGTATTTTGTCATTGAACTAAAATTTTCCATACTATCATGGTTAGAAAATAAGAAAAGTATTGCGTTTTGATTTGTATCTCAGTTTAACAAATATGAACTTCCCTCTTGTCTCCTTTCCTGGCCTTTACACTCTCCTATACCTTGCCTGTTTCTTTCTTATAGTTTCTTTCTTATTTCTATGCTTATTTCTGATGACGGGTGTAGGAAAGAAAGGAAAACATATTTCAAACTTTTATATCAATCCTCTTTTAGTCACCTAAACCTCCAGTTACATAAAAAATAGGATACTGAACTCCATTTCAAAATTATTTTGGAAAATAGAACACTTTGGCCATTTTAAATGACTTAGGAACTAGATTATAACTAGTTAAGCCAACTTACCTGGTGACGTCCAGCCTCTTAGACACCCAACAACATTAGTCACTGGTTTAAATTCTGTGACTGTCTGCACTTGCAAACTGACAGTTCTTTTTTCTGTTTAAAGAAAAGAAATTAAAAACACTTACTGATATTGTTGTCTTTCCCTAAAAACATTAGAAAATTTTTATGTAGTAAACATAACTCCACATGATTTACTTTTTTCAACTTTAGTTTGCCACTTTAGTTGCCAAATAAGATTACTTTTATGCTGACTATATTTTAGGGATTGGTCTTGCTATGGTCACCACGACACAACTGCCAGCTTCCTGCTCTGAAAGCTGTGAAGTGACACCACTGGATCCAACATAAAAATAAACAGGAAGCTGCTGGGAGATTGAGAACGTTACAGCTTGTGAAAAAAGAGAGAGAAAAAAGGCAGATAAAATTATTTCTGTGAATGTTAATATTCTTTATTATAATCTAATATTATTTCTTAATGATAGAATAGGAGGGTAACACACACTTTCTCTGTGTGATTCACTAGCATATCATCACTGAAAACTTTACATAAAATACTTTACAAGTGTTATTCCTATTTTTTAAATTTTTCTATTGACTTTTATTGAACTCTACATTTTTCTCTGCTCCCCTCCCTGACTCTCACTTCCACACTTCAACCTTCCCCCAATGTCCCCATGCTCCCAATTTACTCAAGAGATCTTGTCTTTTTCTACTTCCAATGTAGAATAGATCTACGTAAGTCTCTCTTAGTGTCCTCATTATAGTCTAAATTCTCTGGGATTGTGGTTTGTAGGGTTATTTTCTTTGCTTTATGTTTAGAAACCACTTATGAGTGAGTACATGTGATAATTGTCTTTCTGTGTCTGGGTTACCTCACTCAAAATAATGTTTCTAGCTCCATCCATTTTCCTGCAAAATTCAAGATATCGTAATTTTTTCTGCTGTGTAGTACTCCATTGTGTAAATGTACCACATTTTCCTTATCCATTCTTCGATCAAGGGGCATTTAGGTTGTTTCCACGTTCTGGCTATGACAAACAATGCTGCTATGAACATAGTTGAGCACATGTGCTTGTGGCACGATTGAGCATCCTTTGGATATATACCCAAAAGTGGTATTACTGGGTTTTGAGGAAGGTTGTTTCTTAATTTTCTGAGAAATTGCCACACTGACATCCATAGGCATTGTACCAGCTTGCATTCCCACCAGCAATGCAGAAGTGTTCCCTTTTCACCACAGCCTCTCCAGCATAAGTTGTCATCAGTGTTTTTGATCTTAGCCATTCCTACAGGTGTAAGATGGAATCTCAAAGCTGTTTTGATTTGCATTTCTCTGATGACTAAGAATGTTAATTTCCTTAAGTGTCTTTCAGGCATTTTTTTAAATTGGATTATGTGAGTTCGAGGCCATCCTGGTCTACAAGAGGTAGTTCCAGGACAGGCACCAAAGCTACAGAAAAACCCTGTCTCAAAAAGCCACCCCCCCAAAAAAAGGTCAAAATTTAGAACACTTCCCTATAACCTCAGCAGCACAAACACTGAGAGAAATAATTAATAAATGGGACCTCCTGAAACTGAAAAGCTTCTGTAAAGCAAAGGACACGGTCAACAAGACATAACGACAGCCTACAGAATGGGAAAAGATCTTCACTAACCCCACATCAGACAGAGATCTCCAAAATATACAAAGAACTCAAGAAATTGGTCACCAAAAGAACACATAATCCAATTAAAAATGGAGTATTATTCCTATTTAATGCTGAAGCTTATTTTCATATAATGCAATCTATTTTCATAGGTTATATAATAAACCGTACTATTTTCTCTACTTATTTTTTTAAATTTTATTTGCATTAATGTTTTGCTTGCATGTGTTTCTGTGTCCCATTTGTGTGTCCTCAAAAGAGGGAATTAAATCCTTAGGGGCAGGAGTTGGTGATTTGGGGATTGTTGTTGTGTTTGGTTTAGGTTAGAAAGCATCTCCTTGGGGCTGGCAAACTGGCCTAGCAGGCAAAGTTCTTCCTAGACTGATGGTCTCAATTCCATACCTGGGACACACATGGTGGAAGGAGAGAAAATGAGTTCACGAAGCTATCCTATGGCCTTCAAGCATGTAACATGACTCTTATGTGCTACTTCCAATAAAAAAATAAGGGTAATAAAAATTTTTATAAAAGGTTAAAAGATTTTCTTATTCTAATTATAGGTAATTCACATGCTCTTCAAACACTTGAAACAATGAAATTGGATTTTTTTTTCAGGTTGATATCTTTGTTCCAGGTCTCAGACTGTGGAAAACAAATTGTTATTACATAATTTATGATGCAGTTTGTCTTATTACAGCTGTTATTGTACAGATTTGTAACATATATTCGTTTATTTACAGCCTCATAGTTGTGTTTCAGTTTCATATGAACTTTAATGCTAAAGTTTTAAGTTGCATGATTTTTTATTTTTGTTTTTCCATTAAGATTGCATGGTAGCCATAGCCCTGTGTGAGGGAATGATACTCACTCTTTAGTACAGGAACATGGTACACTTCCTAGCTGATTTTACTTGCCTATGTCTGTCAACAAAGTTTTATATTTTCTTCTTAACAGTTTTATACAACTATTATTGAATTTATTTTTATTATTTCCTATCTATTTTTCTAATAATTTACATTTCATACAGGAATGCCATTTATTTTTATACTTTTGATTTATAATACATTTTCATGCTAACCTTCGAAATGTCACAGTTAATGTATCTGTAGGGTTCTTTTTCATCTACAAATTTAATTGGTTCTTTATGAATTTCACATCATGCACTCTAATCCAACTCATTTCCGAGTCCTTCTGTGTCTGTTCTCCACCATTATAGCCTTTACCCCTTCAAAGAAATAAATCTAAGAAATGACTTCACTCCTCCATCTTTCCCTCTTCTCCATCACATATTCTAATGTAGTAGCTTTGGGAGCTTCAGGGTGCCACGCCATATACTATTTTGCTCAAACAGCTTTCCTTACAAATGTTTATTGCAATGATCATTGGTTCTGGTTCAAGTCCTCTGGCTTCTGCCCTCAGTGAGACTCCTCTTGGCTGATCTGCTATTGCCCCGAGTCGTCGAGATCCTCTGACTATGGTTCTGCAAGAGCAGTCTCTTCATGCACTCCAGAAATCATGCATGGGTTAGATGTTGTGATGGGCCAACTCGAAGCCCTGGATGTGGACCTGGATAGTAGCTGAGTTGGTAAGCCCAGACCTCCACTAGGCCAACCTCTCTCCACCAGCTCTCCCTTGCCCTTGCAACTGGTACCAACTCTCCCATGAGAGTAGGGACCAGCACTTCCAGGGCTAGTGAGGGCAGCATCATCTCTGCAAGGCTCTTAAACATCAATGTGGCCTCAGGTAGCAGTCCAGACCACAGGCATGCTCATGGTTCTTGGTGGTAACACAGGCCACCGATGTCATCATCAACACAGATGCAGTAGGACCATGGACCCAGACATGCTCTTTGGCAGAAGAACTGGCCTGGGCATCACCTTGAACTCTTGTGGCAGTACATGCCTCTCACATCAGTTTGTGTCTCCCCTGTTGACACATCTCCAGTTCTGCCTCTCTTCACAGCATCTGAACTGCTCTGTTTCTCTGTCTCTCCCATCTCCACACAACATAATTGCTTTTGTAGTGGCATCCATTTTGCCTGGTACATGCATCACCATGACAGGCTGGGCCCATGGCCTCTCAATTACTTGGGTTCTTAATTTTGGTAGTTTTCCATAAAGACAACTCCTTTTCACTTTTTTATGTGTGTATGTATGAGTATATGTGTAGATGTATGTGCATACCTGTGTATGTGTGTACATTTGCAAAGCAGAGGTTAATAACAGGTTGACATATGATATCATTGATTTTCATGTGCGTGAGTCTGAGGCATGAGTGTGGTATGTGTGTGTCTGTATGTGCTTGTGTCATTTTGTCTGTCAGAGTATGCATAAGAACACACGTGTGTGCCTGAATGTGGAGGCCTGATGTTGATATCAGGAATCTTTCTTGATCATTGTCTACTTTATTCATTTAGGCAAGTTGTCTTAAGGGAATCTATAGCTTCATGATATGGTTTGTTTCACCAGCCAGTTTGCTCTATGCATGCAAAAACCAGGTATTATTGGTAAATTGATATGCCCAATCTGCTCTTACTTGGCTTCTGGGAATAAAAACTCCATTCTTCACACATACATGGCAAGTGTTTGGTCACTGAGCTATCTCCCCAGTACTCCTTTCATTGCTGAGCCACCTTCCCATCCTCCCTTTAATTTCAGACAAGGTCTTTCACTTAACCTCAAGCTCAGCAACTAGCTAGACAAGCTGGCAAACAAGACCAAGTGGTCCTCCTATTGCTGCCTCCCAAGGCTGAGATCACAGATATTCCCCACTGAGTCATTTGCTTAACCCTGTCTCCTGCTAGCAACGTTTCATTTTGTCCTGGAGCCCAGGCATAGAAACCAGGCAAAACCAGTCTTCTTTGATCTTTACCTTTTATTATTAACTTAAGCAGAATATTTTTTAACATTTTATATTTTAAAACATTCTTGATATATGTTTCTGGGAAATTCCTTTTATCAAATTAAGAAATTCACTGTTAGTCTTATTTTGCTAAGAGGTTTTCCCATAAGCAGATGTTGAGTCCTCTATAGAGACAGCTGGAAGCGTTCCCTTTACAATGCTTACATATATGTGCATTTCTGGAGTGAGCTGAACTGTCCAGACACGCCCTATGCTTAATGATATTTTCACACACAAAATATACACATACACATGTAAACAATTATTTCATAACTTTTATCTCCTTTGTTCTAGATTACTTTGATATGTGTACTATCCAAACTCCCACATATTTTAGGGGCCTTTTCTATAAGATTATGAAAAATGCATAATATCACTTGCACAAAAGGTAGGATTCAAATATAAAATATTTTCTTTATCTTTCTTACTATTATATCTAATACAGATTGACTCCTCTCTAATTTTGTCTGAATGTATTGTTTTAATTAACCTGATTTCCCCACCAAAATGCTTTTCTCACTATTCTTTAATCTTTATATATGCATAAAGGGTAAAGATTTTCTATATAGTTATAATATGTTAATGTTTATATGTACAAACTTAGTATTTTAAAGATACTTCTTGATATCATTCTATTAAAACCTTAATTTACACATTTTTTACTGTTCAAAATATCTTTGTGATTATTTGTGAATATTCCTATTATTAAAGAGGTAAAAGAATGTCACTTTTACAAATGAAATTGAGAAAGGTTGTTTCTATAAGCCAGTTAAAGGTAGTGAATTCAAATAAAAATGATATTTGTGATGCAAAAATGCTAAAAGAAACCTTTTTTTCTCAATACATATGACATATACATATATATTACTTTGAATTATTTTTAATAATCACTATTGTGTTGATATCCATATCTAACATAACAATGGATATCAGATAAGAGCTATATACCACTCATACTTTGGTATTAAGTGAGGTTTGTTCAGTGACCTATAACTTATTATAGGTGATAGAGAATAAAAATTTGTAGAAATATTCAGTTTAAATCAACGCATACACTATTGATATTAATCTGTCTCTAGCCTTCTATATACATCACTATTGTTAAATTTGAAATTTGAGTTATTTTCTCACTGATGATATGATAATATAATAATTGAATATATTCTATTATTGTGTAATAAGTATAAGTAATATAATATAAAGGCATTTGTGGAAATCTTTACCAGATAAATTATCTCTCCATTCTCCAAAGTGTTGTACATTTCTTATAAGATAAATCTGTTTAATCTTTTTCTAAAACCTCTCCTTTATAACCCAACTAAGTATTAATGTAATATGTTGATGCTGACTTTGGTTTGTTTTCCTCTGGTGAACTTCGCCATAGCTATTGCTCCAGCTATGAAGAGTAGCTCTGCCTAAGCAGTTGTTCATTAATTTTCTTGATGGCAAAAGCAGAAGATGTGCCACCAGAACCCCAGCCAGTTCACTCAGTTAGCTCAGAGTCAGGGCACAGACTCAGAGCCCTTGTTTTATTTATACTACACTCTTTCTACTAACAAATGACTTCTCTGAAGATACCTGCACAAAGAACTGATCTAAATAATGAAATAGTAATATAGCAAAATGATATATTTCTTCTATTCATTTATGTTCTCATTATGTGTATATCTTGGTGCATATTAATGTAATATTCCATGTCCATATTCAAAAATACACATTTATAGTCAATGTTCTTTCACTCAAACAGTACCATGATTGTGATCATGTTTTTTTTATATTCTTTTATTTTTTCATTCAAAAAAATTTACACTTCTTCCCCTTCTCCCAGTCCCCTCCCGCTCCCCCACTAACCCTCCTCCCTCCCCCTGCTTCCTTAAGAGGGGGCAGGGTACCCTGCCCTGTGGGAAGCCCAAGGCCCTCCCCCCTCCATCTCGGCCTAGGAAGGTGTGCATCCATATAGACTAGGTTCCCAAAAAGATAATACATGCAGAAGAGATAGGTCGCAGTGCCATTATCATTGGCTTCTCAGTCAGCTCCCATTGACAGCATATGATCAAACCGGAATCTCTGAATGTGGCTGGTTGTGATCATGTTTTAAATTGTAGTAACAAATCTCTGTGAAGTTTTTGATAAACTGATATTCTAGCATTCCATTTACCACTGGTGCCATTACCCAAGTAAACAATTTACTGTTAAGGCAGTGACAATAGATATCATGGATTTTGGGCAAGGACTAGTTTAGCTCTCTACAGCACCATCTATAGTAGAAGTTAGAGAAGGTAACAAAGGTGCCCTAAGTGGGGAAACGGCTTAGAAGACAATGGCAAGCATGTGAGTGTTCATGTGTGAAAAGATTATTTAGAAACACGAGCACAGCACATGTGCTCACAGACAGGACACACAGATGTACACAATGATTAGCACTGACTGCGGGTGCAGACACTGCTAGGAAAGAATGATTTCCAAGTGGTACAGAGATCAGGTTAGCCAGACCTCCCTATGCCTTCAGGGCTGAAGCTCTATTGCAAAGAGATTTCAATAAACATTCTTTCTCAGGTATTTATTTTCTCTTCCAAATCATAAGAGATGGTTGTATTAAAACCCAAGGATATTTTCTCTTCTTAGAACAGCATCTAATAAAGGCAAATCCCTTGATACTGAACGGGCTAAAAATGAAGGTGCTTTGGAGTAGTTTAATAATACCTGGAGAAACTGGCTCTTAGCCTAGTCACTCAGGAAAGTGTAGACTGGGCCTTGACCATAAGCTGTGTCTTCCCATAAATCACAAAGGGATAAAATTGTACATCTAAGGCAACAAGTACTCAGAAATAAGGTGTACACGCACAACTAAATAAAGACTCAATAAACGGCTAATGGTCCCCACAAAGTAGCCACACTGGAATATACATGATGCCAATATAAGCACTATTACTAAATACAGAAAGGTATCAGAACATGTTAGCGATGAAGAACACATCAAAATCATGAAATAATTACTAAATAAGGTAGAATAATAAGGAATGCACAAAAAGACAGACGAGATAATACATTAGATGGTTCTGAGTAAAGAATGGTTACAAAGCTTTGAAGTTAACACTCAGAATCCTCCCAGAAAACCACAAGAAGCTATAGGAACAGTCACTATGTAAGTACAGATGTAAGATACAAAAAATAAAAATGGGAGCTGTATAAAAAAATATCAGAGGAAGTTCATAAAGGGGGAGCCAAATGGAGAAAACAACTGAAAAACATTCTAGAAATAAAGGGAAACACTGGTGTGTTTTCTTGTAAAATTAGACAAGAGAAATCATCCTGGAGACACACACAGAGATGATGGATGGAGCAGGCAGGATAGACAGACCCAGACGCAGGAGAGGCAGAGATAACAGAATGAGAAGGAAAAGAATAGTAAAGGGATTAATGCAATGGGCAAAGGCAAGGAAGCGCATTGAGAACACAGGTGGATGTAGGAGCTAATCACATGCAGTGGTTTAAAATTCCACACTGAGTAGAGTGAGGATGTTATTAGCTTCCTTGGGGTAGGGGCAGAAAAACATTAGATGTTGGAAGAAGCGTTCTTAAGAGACAGGGTCAATCTTGTCTGACTACAGTGGGGTGAGAAGGGATCCTTTGGAAACAGGAGGAGCAGCATCAACTGAATACACACAGATGACATGATTCTATCATTTAGTATATGTAGTATCATGAGAAGCAGGTATCTGTCATAGAAAAAAATTACTGACATGGAGACTAGATGACTGGTGGAGATAGATATATGATTGGTAGATGGGGTAGATAATTTGATAACATGCATCAAATTATGGGTTACATCAGTGTACTGATATATTTTATATATCTGGGTTGAAATATAGTAAAAATAAATATTTTCTAAGCCTTATTCTCTGAATGGTATTTGGAAGAATTTTTCTAAAGCCACAAACATTGTCAACCTGCAGGTCATACTTTCAAGACAACTGTCTCTGGTCTCAAAGAAATCATGTTTTTGTTTTTCTTTCTTCTTTTATTTAAAAAGAAAGGTCTTTAAGAAAAGCTGTAGAAGCACAAGATAATTTTGAAAATCCTATAGTACCAGAAACCAAGAAAATGTTCAAAGAATTCAGACTGAGGTTGCATTGCTGGACAATGTTTGATAACTGCAGTTTCAAGAAAAAAAGTATTTACTCAGTAGATTTTATAAAAGAAAACACATGAAGTTGGAAGGGAAAATTCATGTCAGTTTCAACTCAATTCTTATTTAACAAACCAGTAATTGTTAGATAACTAAGACCCTTAAACTTGTAGTGAGTACTAGATAGTACTACAGAATGCAGACTAAGTTTGTTAATATGACTGCTATCACAATTATAGAGCTTTTATGCTCTTCTCTTTTAGAACATCTACTGAAGCATTCTTTGAAATCTCTACATTTTCTTTGGAAAAGGTAATGAACTTGTGTATGATTGCAAACTTCTGTAATAAACTTCATAAGCCACCCACAGAAAAGGTAGTAATATATTATAACTTACTGAGTTAGTTAGGAAAATACATCCTAATTTAGTAATAATTCAATATTAATATTTATAAATAAGTTGCAAGCAAATGAAAAAATCTTCACAGTAGAGTAGAATTGGTATATGCAATTCAACAATGGTAGAAGAAATTGAATCAGAGCCCCCAAAACAGTGAAGACTAACCGATAGAAGCAGTAAGAAGGAAAGCAGGATAGATATATCAGTTCAGACTTGATCTGAAAAAGGTAAGTCGAAAAGGTGGCTTTAATGAAGAAAACAATGTAAGCAAGCTATCCAATGTAGTAGTAGGTCCAGTGGTAGAACAAAATGGTACCATGTATCATCTGGAAGATGCAATGGGAAAGGCACACCATCACTACTGTCAAAATTCCTATACTGAAAGTACTAATTGGCAAGGTGTAGAAGGTGCAATATGAAGAACTGTAGGCAAGAAAAAGGACAGCTCTGAACAATGTGTGAGCTTGATTTGAGCAACTGGGACTTTATTGAAATGATTGACTCAGTTGAATTGTGCCAGTGAAGTGTGTAGCAAAAGGATGTTAGTGGTTATAATGGTTGTGTTATTTATTCTGGGAGATTACAGATGTGGATAGCTACTCTGTCTGTAGTTTGCTTTTGAGTAACTAAGAGAAAATACTTTTTGATATACTTTCAAGCTTTCATTAATATTAATTTTATTTGAAAATGATAAAAATAGCTTGAAATTTGAAATGAGGAAATTTTTGAGAACACTCAGCAGCAATTTATTATTTAAATACATAGTGCATACACATATGTGGATGTCCCTACATTTCCAACTCATTTTACCAAATGGTTTCTGTTTTACATGTTGCTAAATGACAGTTTTAAAATATGACATCCAAAGTTTGAAAGATTTCAACATGAGAAAGTTTGACTCACTTAGAAGTATTTGCACTCACATATGGTGAGTGGCATCAGGGTCAGGAGACAAAGACTGCCTTTCACTACTCCTGAATTTCTTCAGGCTCAGAGAAATAATTCCTACAGGTGTGTATCTACAGGTGCGTGCCAGAGACAACAACCTGTTGCATTCCTGCCGTTGTTAAGATCAACTGGTTCTTACTCTCTGTCTCAGAACATTAACACGTTTTTATTTATCATAGAATCAACCTTAGTAAATACTTCAGAAATACCTAGAAGCTATCTCCGGAAACTGGGAGAGAATGATTACGTCCAGCTTTGCATTCCAATCATAATAATTAAACTTCTCTTGTTTCCCTAGACACTGTTCTTTCTATGTTTTCTAATTTTAATAGAAATCTTGTCTATTCTCTATTCTTGATAATTTTTGTATGTGAGTTTAAAGTACAAATACTTCTACTAATGGCACTTTAGTGTGTGTGTTTTCAATTTTTCTACATTCCATGGGGATTAAAGGCTGTTATAAACTCATGTTTTCAATAATTGGTGTTCTGTAATCCTTTAACATCTTTTTAAAATGTCAACTATTTACACAAAAATCCTTAAAATAAAGCTGCTGTATCCTATTGCAGTACAGCTAATATATTTTTATAAAAGGAATGTATCTCACCCTATCTCCAGTATACACATATACATTCACATACACATTGACACAGATGGAGATGTATGCATTTGAAAAATATATATTTTTCCTTTTGCATAAGTAAAGAGATATTTTGATGAATATGACTATCAGAAAAGGAAGCAAAACTTTTTCCGTAAGAGTGAAATTTGATAAAATTGATTAATTTTCCACATCATTCTACCAAACCTCTACAATCCACAAATCATAGGGTCAATCAGAAAACTAATCTTCTGGAAAATTGCCTCATCTACACAGTTCCCATTTGTCTATCAAATCTACTGTTGACTCCTTGAGCATGCGAGTGCTTCAGGAGAATGCCTGCTATGGACCACAATATTCTGGCACCCATAATTGCAGGATTTGGGTAGTGTGTAGCCAATGAAGGCTTCAACATTGATCAGTAGGCTGTGGATGTGAAGGATTAGAGGGTTAACTTTCTATTGCCCTTCTTGCCTGGTTGCTCCCTGGCAAAGACACATTGCTTAACCAAAAGTAACAGCTTCTCTCTTACAGTTCAGGGTCTTGCTATTCCCTGTGACTGTCCTCACATTTCTTCTGTGAATTTAGAAATAGCAGTAGTTACTAGCCCATGTTAAGTGGTTGCAACACTGATGTATCTATCCTGTTCTGTACTGTTTTGTACTACATCTTGTACATGGTCTGTTGGCTCAATGGTCATGTAGTGCACATTGTGAGTATTTTGTTTACGTTTAATGGCACCTTATATTTTACGTCAATCAATCTTTGTGTAAACACCAACTTGTGCTTTCATTGCTAAGACATGAACACACAGAGAGTAGATTTTCTTTAAAGGTAATATGGTAGCCTGGGATACTAGACTAAATTTTCCAAGTAAAAATAACTTACAATAATAAATTTCATTAGGAGTATTGAGAAATGGCAAACATTAAGGCAGAATTAGGTCAAAATTTAAGTTAAAATGTGAACAAACATAAATTACATAACGGATCTGTGTAGAAGTTCAGAGAATTTGATGAATCTGAGACACATTTTTTGGACAGCCCTATGAAGTACAAGGGCATGAACAGGTTTTGAACCCTGCAGGCAGGACATCATAAAGACTGATATTCTAATGTCATCAGGTGTCCTCCACCTCATTTTAATTTGCTGTTTTTGAGTGCACTGATTGTGAAACCTCCTCCTTGTTGTCAAGCTGCAAGTATGTTATGCAAAAGAACGATTAATCAAGTTAAGAAATGGTCTCCTTTCCCCCAATAAAGGGCTCATTTTAATGAAAGAAAATAATGACTCTTCCTCTAGGAAGTAGGCATTATAAAGGCTGTGTTTTTGCACTCAGGAGATGACAAACAGTTAGTTCTCATAAAGTAATAAAGTAATGAAGGATTCTTAGGCAGAAATTACAACAGTGACTCCAAAAGAACATAATGAGTTCAAGTTCTAATATACTAATATGTTATCTAAACATAAAAATAAAAAAATGTGGTATAGATAGAAATGCCAAATTAAGCTCAGAAAAACAAAGACATAGAAATTAAAATGATTGTATTGAATCAAATGCTCCAATTTCTATAAGACACTGCATTTGAAATGCATGCTATTTGTTCTACTGAGACATATGGAAATAGAGATTAAGACTTAAAAAAATCAAAAGCAAAACATTACCAAAATAGCAAAAATAAGTAAAACAACAAAATATCTTAGGCTAAGTAATTATCAGTCTAAACACAATGAAGGCATGTGTTGCTAGAAAGAACCTCGTTTTATTCTTTGAGTGACTCTACTAATCAATAACAAGTGTTTGGAACAAAAACACACAAGAAGTGAACTCAAATCATTTAAGGTAGAAAGTTGACACGACAAGATGGACAAATCACATTCACACTGGGTGTTTTTTTACAGACTAACAAGATATAGAATATTTGAACAATGTAGAAGGGAAATTTAGTTCAAATTAAGTTTGTTAATACTACTTGTAAACTATATGGTCCACATTCATTTCAGATACCTGTAGAGCATATTTCAGACTCTGTCCTACAGGGGAAACCTCAGAGAGTTGAAATATAGAAACAAGGAATAATCAGTGTTTTCTAATGGACTTTAAATCATTCATCCTGGTCAGAAAGATTTCATATCTTAGTGTCTAGCAGCATACAAGAACTGAAGCCTAAGAGAAGGAGTAAGCAAGATCATTTCAACCTGAGAGGAGCCTCAATAACTTGTGCGGGAAGAGTCAGTGTTGGCATAGAGACTTACAGATAAGAAGCTGTGAGGCTTCACAAATTAGACATGTAAGCATGTTTATACAATATTTACTTGAACAGCTGTGTAAAGACAATAACAAAGAATGCTGTGAAATAGCAGGATATAAAAACAAAAAGAGCAAGGTATTTCCAGTAGGTTGTAACTTTGTAAATTACAACATCTGTCCATTGTGGAAAACAGATCACCAAAATAGATGACATACATTACATTAGATTTTATTACGTGTGTAAACTCCAAAGATTAGTTGGAGCTTCTGTAATCTATCAAGAGAGACAAATGCTTAAATGTTTAAAAACAATATGATAAGAATGTAAGAAAGCTACAAAAATGACAAAATAACAGAGATATTGGATAGTATAGGTGAAAATGATTTTACTTGAAAGCACGCATCTCAGATTGCCTTTAGTGTTTTACAAACAAATATTTATGCTGAATCATTTCTAAGAGTTAACTGATGAAACAGAACGCTGGAAACTTGAGAAGTTCAAGGCGAATGACAGTTCTGTCACCCTGGGTAAGCCCTACCTTCACTCCCCAGGAAACAGGTCTGAGTCTACTGTCTGCGGACTTTGGACAATAGGTCTCACACCTGTGTTCTGTATTTCAGATCCTTCATGAACAGTCCTTCAAAGTGAATTCTGAAACTCCTTTTCCTTTCATCCAAGGACTTCAGACTGGCAACTCATGAATGCTGCTCTTTAGTTCAACAACTTCCTCTGTTCTTAGCTTTGAGCCCAGACTCCTAGGGGCACTTTGCTATTGGTTTCTGGAATTTAGAGAACTGGGTGTCACTGCTAAGGGGTACAGCAGCAACTGCTAACGTGCAGCCTTTATTACTGGTTATTTGTCTTTACTAATGTGATCTAACTCATTGATTTTACTCAAATGTACGCCACATAGAGCTGTGTACACAAGCACATTGATTTTACCCATATCCATGAGTTGTGTATACAAGAATATTGATTTTACCCATATGCATGCCGTATAAAGTTGTGTACACAAGCACATTGATTTTACTCTTATGCATGTCATATACAGTTGTGTACACAGAAACACTGATTTTACCCATATGGATGACATATTGGGTTGAATAAGCACATTGATTTTACCGATATGCTTGGCTGAATAGAGTTGTGTACACAAACTAAATTATGCTCATGTTTTTGAGGGATATTTTCTTTTTTAATTATGACTAAATGTCAGTAACCTAAGGCCTGAATAAAAGTTCCCTATGGTCTGTGAGTGTCTCTTCTCTGTGATGCTTTTGGAAGACAATAGAACTTGCAGGAAGTGGGCCTCGTGGCAACAAGGTTGATAGCTAGAGACACACCTCGGGAGGAGACAGAGCCACCTCCCATCTTTCTCCTCATTTTGCTTTCATTAGCCACTGTCTCTGATAGATTGCTCAATGATTTGTCAGCACAGACCATGTAAGAAGGCAAACCGACCACAAAGTAAACCCTATCACTGTTAGACAAAACCAAACAATACTCCTTCATTTCAAATATTTTTTTCAGTGTTGGAAAAGTGACTAGCACACCAACCCTCATGCAAAACATATTCACAATTTTTCTTCTTAGAAAGAATAACCTACATATATTATTTTCCTTAGTAAGGTCAAAATGTTTAATAACTTTTATGTTAGTATTATTTGGAGGTCATGTCAATCTATCAGCTCTCTAATAATATGGTGTCTCAGAACATGTTTTATCACAAGATTGATAGATTATAGCCAACAAATTTTAATGATAGAGTCCTCTAGATTTTCCTCTCAGGCGACATCCTTGAGGCTAATACTATTAGACAGTTTCATTATCTTCAGATGTAGCAAAATTATACTTATGGATCCAAGTGAATGAACATTTCTTGTTAATAACTATGCTTTGAATAGTTAAAATGAATATTTGCTGACAACTTTTGCATAATCACAATTTGTAACATTAATACATTAAATATATAGTGAAATATCTGCTAAAGAAATATAAATGAATTCTTTCAAGTGGATAATAACAAATTCAAAAGATAACTATTTACAACAATTTGAAACTTGTAAAAAAGCATAAATGATATTATGAGTTAAGTGTTGTTTTATTATTCTAATGGAGCTAATTTTCACCAGAGAATGTATCTAATTATGAATAAGGAAATTAGAGCTACATTACTAGTTTTCCTCTCTCTATTTAAGCAGATAAGCTTGGGTTTTACATTGTTTACTTATGCACAAACTTGTCCTCCTTGGAAAGTTTGATACAGCATAAAATAAACATTCTCTTTTTAAATATAAAATGAATCAAGTTTATCAAATTTCCTTTTTTAAACCTGATATATGTGTATTTTCCACATAAGTTATATTAAAGTATAGTTTGTCACTTCAGTATTTTCAATGTATTCCCAATCGAATTAATATTTGACACCAATATTTCTAGTCCTGGCTGAGCCTCAATTAAAATGATTGAGAACTAAATTACAGATAGGCTCTCCAAAGAGAGACCAAAACCAGCAAATCCAGGTTAGCCAGTGATTTAATCAGTCCAATCTGTTTCTGTTCAGGCAAAAGTGGTTCTTCTGGCTTGATGGTTTGCTTCTCTAAGGGGTCTCCACAGAATGCCTGCATCTCTTCCTTACAGATCCTAACCTATTTCATGTGATGGCATTTCATTTCTTTCTACAACTAATTATTTGAATCACTTAGATAACTTTTGGTTATAAATAACTTAAAAACAAACACAAATTTATTACATTCCAGAGAAAATACATTCGTTTCCCTTTATGGCCAACCCAATGAATTTAGCTTCACCTATGACTGCTTCACTTAGTGGTTAATAATCCCTCTGCCACCTCTACCACTTACACTTAATTCCTATCTCTGTCTCCATCTCTCCCCTTCTGCCTTACTCAGCTAACTCTACTCCACCGGCTCCATTAGCCAGCACTAAAGCTATCATGGTCCCAGCAATGAAGCAGAGTCCAAAGTTACCTGTTTTTTAATTTTCTTCTAGTGATAAAATGGGTCATTGCTCAAATAAAATTCAGAAAATGAATCTTGGTTTTGCTATACATGGAGAGGCTTTATAAGATGGAATATACCAACAGGTTTGAGACAGTCAGGGCCATCTATAGAGCTTAGAGAACCCTCAGATCTACTTACATTGTTGTAAAATGTTGATAAATGTAAAAAAATATAAAGGGTAAAGGTGTTGATAAAGCACTTGTAATGGAGAAATATGGCTACATTCCCTAGATTTTAGAGAATACTGATTCATTGCAATAACAAGTTAAACAAATAAAATAAATAATTGCTTGAATTACACATACAGTTACCTATTTCTCAATCTTGATGAAGTAAGGTTTTCTAACTGTATTTCAAGATTATGCTTAGAAAGCTCAATAAAAGAACAAATTCAACTGTAATGGGTTTTATACTACTTTTAATTTGTAAACTAGAAGTGTCGCTCTTTTTTGAAGTATAGAACCCTCTTGGTATTTTTATGTTGTATCTTTGCACATACATCAATCCGAGCAATTAATGCAATTTTAAGAGTATATCACACACTCAGAAGTTAATTGTCTTTGGTGAGTCATAAATAGCTCTATGCAGAACTTTGATGTGAGGAGGCATTATCCTCCTTTAAAGAAAAATTTAAATTAAATCACACAAACTCTCAGTATGCTCATTTGCTGTCTGAAAAATATAAATGTAAGAATCTGTTTACTGGCTGGGCGGTGGTAGCATACACCTTTAGTCCCAGCATTTGTGAGGTAGAGACAGGCTGATCTCTGTGAGTTTGGAGCCAGCCTGGTCTGTAGAGTGAGTTTCAGGACTGGCTCAACAGCTACTCAGAAATCTTGTCTCAAAAAATCAAAAAAAAAAATCTGTTTTCTGAAAAATCACAAACATCAACTTCTTTTCTAAGTTTAAGTCTATTTTAATTGTTCTGAAAATTTTTATATATCACAGTTCCTTAGCAGATATTTCATGTTGCTTCTTTGATACTGGAAATGTGAAGTTCCAACTCTCAATTTCTACTTTCCTTGATGGCTCCATACATGCTGACTGTAACTTCATGTTCACGTTGTAGCTAGAGAGCATAATTTCATGTGAAGACACTTTACTGTTGAGAAGGCAATTGGCATCATCATTTGATAAGAGGCTCACTAACACACACAGCAGTTTGTTGTTTACAAAAGAGCTGGGGTAGATATCCATCTTTCATTCTCACAAATGTGTGGCTTTTCTATGTTTCAGTAGATGAAAGCCCAGGGCATTAACTCAGAAGTAAGATGGGTGATTACAACATTATCACAGGAAATATAAGTTCCCTAAAATGTGGATAGTTGCTGAAATGCAGAAAGGGCTCTGCCCTTCACTGAATTAACAAACAGAGATGGCTCAGCAGGAGGAGGCCCTGATACCAAGGTGATGATATTGATGCTAGGACTCATTTGCTAGAAGGAGTGACCTGACTCTCAGAGGTTGTCCTCTCATATCCACAAATATGCTGAGGCAAATGCACCCATATGCAGACACACACGCATGCATGCATGCACACTGAAAAGTTCCTATGTCTCTAACATGCAGCAAACTTGACTTTGGAAATGTTTTCTTCAAAGCATATTTTAATGCTTTTGTTGTCAGGAGAAAAACAGATGTGAAACACTGGCAGTGGATGGAGCCTCAGATCTGGACACACAAAGCCAAAGGACTGGAATCTTAGTTCACAGCAGCTTTAGCAACATGTAAAGACTGTCTCTTCCTCAGAACTTAAATGCTGAAGCTGTAGGCAGAGGAAAAGATACAACCCATACTTTCATCCCACTAAAGGTAGCATAACTGCTTCAGTTTTATCTTGCAAAGTCCAACAAGGCCTGACAAATTTCACCAACGAAAGAAAAACATCTCCTGGGCAATGATGCGTATAGACAGAGGGATTTTTTTTAGTCAATTGCAGGAATTAGGCTTTAATGCTTTATACTAAAAGATTTCATACCCCAGATAGCTGCTGCTATTCACTGAATCTTGGCAGGCAGCAAGACTGCCAGAGAGTCACTGCTAACCACTGAACGCTGGCAGGCTGAACCTGTGAAGTTGTGCTAAGCAGATTTCCATGCATGTACAAATGCTTTATTTATGAAGCTCCTTTTCTTTGGAACAACCCAAACTTCCTTTTTTTCCTTGCAAAAATATCCCAGCTTCATGAATGTCTTAGATTTTAATTATAAATGTCTTCCAAACTCACCCCTACTAAAGCACAGAATGGGACAGACCCATCTCCTACCAAAGTCTGCAGTTCTGAAATGAAAATCATAGGACTTTCAATTTAAGATATTTATTTTTAAAATGACCAATGTTCTTAAAGTATTCACCAGATGTAAAGAAGCACAGGTTACATTACCATTATATGGAAGCTCTAGAGGGCTACAGGTATCATTATCCATTCTCAGTTTCGGCAAAGCAATGAGTATTTTAGCAAAGGATGCTGTGATGGGCTGTACTAACAGGGAGGTGAGGTTTGGTCGGCTCCGTCTAAAGCTTCCATCTGTATTCAAAAGAGAAAAAACCCAAATCCTTAGCAAACAGAAATTGAAAACAACCACAGACAAGTTCTTTGTAATCAAGTATGTGAATTTTGAATAGTAAAATATATATTTGTTTACTTATTTATTACTCAATTATATTGTGTTTGTTAAAGTGTTTTGAAATACTATAAAATTTTGTAATCTGAATAATATTATATACCTTCATCAACAACATATACATATACTTACCACCAGTTCTATTGCAATGACTCACTAAGGTAACAAGAAAAGAATGGAGCAAAGCAATAGTGGAGAGGGCACCCAAACTGCCCTTCCATTGGAATCAGATTGATGATACACTAATTGTCATCATATGGCCTTCATCCAGCAACTGATAGAAGTAGATGCGGAGATTCACAGCTAAGCACTGGGCTGAATTTCTGGAATCCAGTCATAGAGAGGGAAGGAGTAGCAATGCCATGAGCAAAAGGGCCAAGACCATGATGGGGATACCCACAGAAAGAGCTGACTCGAGCTGGTGGAAGCTCATTGACCCAGAATTGACAAGCTGGGACACCAACAAACACTGAATTTAAAATTTGTGGGGCCACTAGCAGTGGAAACCATATTTATCCCTACTGCATGAATCGGCTCTTTGGAGCCCATTCCCTATGGAGGGATACCTTGTTCAGCCTTGCTACAGGGTGGGGGCAGCGTGAACCTTGGTGCTGCCTCAAGTGATGTGATAGAATTGGTTGACCCCTCATGGGAGGCCTCACATTCTCTAAGGAGTGGTTGTGGGTGGGGTGGAGAGAAGGTGGTGAGAGTGAGAGGACAGAAGGGAGAGGGAACTGAAATTGGTATATAAAATAAATTTTAAAAAAAGAATGGAGACACAGAAATGCATGGGAACCAAGACAGCAGAGGGCAGCTGGACTTTAGGAGCTGAAACAGTTAATTAGCAGCTAACATAGTGAGTGCATCCAGTGACTGGAACTGCTGTTGTGGTGAGGAAACTGAGAAATAATGTGGCTTATAGCACAGCATTCCAAAGACCCAGGCATTGGCAGATCTTTCTACTTTTGACAGGATAAAAAAGGGGGATCCTATGAAACATGGTATGAAGAAGGCCTTTTGTACACACAGTCAATGTGGATGCCTGGCCCTTCATCATGCCAGTGGGAAGTGGAGAGAAACAGAAGAGGGAGGCTTCAGATAATGAAGAAGTTGCCATACTTAAACAGGACACTGTTAGAATGTCTGAAAATTTACATGGCTAACTCTGTCCAATGCCTTAAGGAAATAGAGCATTTGCTAGTAGAAGATATGAGCAGACTGGTGAAAATATCTTCTAAAACCAATGAAAATCAGAAGGCCACTGATTAAAACAACTCGTCCAAGTACTATCACACCTACATCCGAGGTCATTGATTACCCACATCCAAAACTAAATTCAACTTATTTTTTCCATTCTTGAGAATGAACTCTCAGTCAAAGGCATCTTCAGAGAAGAGTAAAGCTGTGAGCAGAGTTCAAGAGGTTGAGGAAATGAATGGGGAGATGTTGTGGGATTCCCCTCTGTATGCTATGAATATGATTGGTTAATAAAGAAACTGTCTTGAGCCAGTGATAGTGTAGAACAGAGATGGGTGGGGGGTGGGGAAGACTAAGCTATATGTGGGGAGAAAGAAGGGTGGAGTCAGAGAGAAGCCACATAGCCCTGCAGGAGCCAGACAGAACTTTACCTGGTAAGCCACTGCCAAGAGGCGATACACAGATTAATGGAGATGAGTTAAATTAATATGTAAGAGTTATCCAATAAGAAGCTAGAGCTAATGGGCCAAGCAGTGATTTAATTAATACAGTTTCTGTGTGATTATTTTGGGGCTAAGTGGCAGAGAATCAACAAGCGGCTCTCTCCTCCTATAGGGATGCATGCCTGATGTGAGCTGATGACTCCAGGGAATTCATACAGTAAGATTAGAGTTAGGATTTAAAGATTTCCCAGACATACAGGAGAGTAGGTATTATCCAAAGACAATGATTAGCTTTAACGGGCTGTGTAAAAATGACATGCAATAGTACAGTATGACTAGAAATGATATAATCATAATTAATATAATCAGAAAATTGTAATTCAAGAGAATGGAGAAAATGAAAAAGCATGGAATGGTATACTTGAGACACAAAGGTAAATCCTGATGATGCAGAATGACAAGTCAATCACAATAATAAGTAAACCTGAAATATAGTGCTGGGAAGATGGCTTGGAAGGTATTGGCCATCTTTCATCAGCCATTTCTGCTGCCCTGACTTTGTTAATTCAGTGATGATTAGCCTTGCAAGTTCAAGAACCTGAGTTTGTTCCCCAAAGTCCTCATGTAAAAGAGGGGTGGGGGTATGTTGGTGTTGTGGCATACATTTAGAGTCACTGCAGATTCAGAAGAATTTCTCTAGGCAGCTTAGTCTAGTTCACAAGTTCCAGGCCTCCCATGAGGGACTCCATCTCTTTAAAAAGGCAATTGACTAAGAAGCAACATCCAAGTTGACATTGAGCTTCCATACATACATGCACATGTACAAGCTCACCTCACATATACATGTACCTATACATGCAATACACATTGAATAATAAGTTATATATCTCAAACACATGTGGAGGAATAGAATAAAACTATAAATGTGTTTCAAGGAATGATGCTGACACCAATTAATCATGCACTTGAGAGGAATCAAGACAAGGAGACATAGGAATGGGTGGAACAAGATAATTTTAGGAAATAAATTCTTTGGGAACTATTTGGTTAAGTAATGAACTGCATTTACCTATAATTTTAATAAAATGCAAGCAAACAAAACTGATGCGACAAAATAGGAACAACCATGCACACCATATTCAGAGAATAGTGGAGGAGACAACAAAGCAAATATGCTCAAGGAAAAACCAAACACTTAGGAAAGCTCTGTTACTGACACCGAAAAGGAAATCCAACGTGAAGCCTGACAGCTAAATTTTAGAATGCTGTACTATATACAGAACTTTTACTACAAAAATGATTTCTGGAGGCTTACTTGGAGTTTAATTTGATCTATCTGCAGGGGGTGAAGACCTCCATGATCTTGGTAACCAGGTTTCCAGGAGGCAGATTATATATGAGTATAATTGAGTCACTTTTTAAATTTATCATGTGGAAACTGCTGTGTGAACTCCTTCAGCCAATAGCCTTTAAGACAGCAGCCCACTTGGTGTGGTCTCTTATACTATAAATGCAGACATAAAGCTTGTGTGCTTTCTCTGGGCTGCTGGATTCAGTTTCTGTTTCCTGTTCATCTGTGAGTCAACCCCTAAATAAAGAACATTTTATTATACTTAGCTCTAAACTAGTGTTGGATTACTTTATACAGTCCATCTTCAGAAAAACCACAAGACAAAGAAAAATATTTTGCTTAAGGCTATGGCTGTCATTGAAGCTGTGGTTTCAAGAAAACAGTAATAAAGATTTAAACTGAGATAAGATTTGCTGGAGAAGCACAGGGCTGGTCTTGGGTCTCTGTTCCTTCTTTATGTCCATGTGTAACAGTGAATTTTACCACAGTGTACTTCATTGCTCCTTGACTGTTTCATGTCAAAAATCATGACAAGTTGTCTAATTTGCAGAGCCTGGAGCAAAGTGACAATGTAGGGTTGCTAGTTGGAAAAGCAGGAGAAATTTGATATGGCAAGAGCATAGTATAAATCAAGTGTGAGACCTTTCAGAAAGGACAATGAGACTGCACAGGTCATATGCTCATAAGCCAGGACATGCACGGTTCAGAGACATGATGTTAGGAACTACGTTGCCTCTTGAGTCAAAGTGACAGTGATATACAGGTTTCAGGAAGTTGCTTTAGTCAATACTGACCAGTCCCCTTCTGCTCCACCCTGTACCTTGGCAAAAATAATTCATGCCACCAAACATAGACCACACCTGGATGGCTAGTTGGGAAGTTTTGAAATAGCTCTTTGAGAAACACAAATGAATCAACAACTGTTTAAAAAATATTGTCATTCTGATTCCCAGAGTCCCCATGAATGGAGCAGGGACACAAAGAAAGAAAAGCTTGTATGTCTCTGCTATTACTTTGATCATGCTTTATTACTAGCAAGCTATCACCTCCCCAGCAGACACACTAAATATATTTCCAAAGCTCATTTGCTCCTGTTCATATTTCCTGTTCTAAAGCAATCATTGGTAAATTAAAGCATTTCAATAAATAAATCATATTTAAACATATTTATCAGCTAATAAAAAATCAATACTTAACTTCCATTTTCCTCTGAGATGTTCTATTAAGCACATGAAACAATGGATTTAAAAGTTAAATATGGGTGAACCTTAAACCCAAATTGAGCATTCCTAAGTCTTTGATGGTTTTTCTGCTGCATGACTAATAAATTTGAATTAGTTTTGAAATATCCAAGTAATTGGTTCATTAATTTTTCACTTTCACCTTAATGGAAATCTGACAAACAGTTCATTCCTCAGATAATAAAAGCAGGATTTTGCAGAATACTAATTTTAAATTATACTCACAAACTATGTTTTAAAAATCTGTTTAAACACCTAGAATTTCATTTTCTTATATATTAAGAATTTTTGAATAAAACTAAATGTGTGTACCTGTTCATTTACTTGTATTTTAAAGCACATTCATGAACTATAAGAATCCATTATGAGTGATACAAAATTCAGTGTGTTATATGCCAGGAACCAGTGGGCATTAAGTAAGAAAATATGTGCCACAGCACCAAGTACTTCTGTGGTATCAGCTTCTGTGTCCTCAATAACCACTACCACCAGCCTGCAGTACAGCTGATGGTTGATTGCCTTTACTTTGTGTATATGATGTAATCTAAAGAGAAAGAGACATGGATCCCTTTTATTAGTAATTCCTCCTGTGACAGATGCCACATGCAGATCATATGAGAATATGCATAGACAAGACTGTTTCACTCTGTCTTGGCTCATTAATTGGAATGCAGCAAATATACAATTTCACTATGATAATATTATCATTCCGGAGCTAGCGAGATGGTTCAGTGGTTAGTAGCACCCCTTGCCATTTAAGAGGACCTAAATTCAGGTCGCAAGACTCACATGGAACAGTTCACAACCACCAGTAAGGAGTTCTTAGAGAAGCTGACCTTCGCTTTGGCCCTGTGGGCAGTTGGTCTCACAGATGCACAAACCCAAAACAGACATACATATAAACACAATCTTAAATTGGTTAATAAAAATACATCTTTAAAAAACTCATCAACCAATATGACCTGCTTTTCCTAAACCACCAGTGTCTTGGGTATACTGACGTACTGAGTAAAAAAAGGTCCATTACTTCAAACAGTCAGACCTGAAGACTGCAGAACAAAAGGAGAGAAATGAAGTTCAAATGGCTATGTAACTGTGTATATCTGGTACAGTACTGTATTACATCTTTTCAAACTGTTAGCTTCCACTTCAATTACATCAGGTTATGGGTGCAAAGGAAACATTAGTGTCAATGTTCTTTCTCTCTCTCTCTCTCTCTCTCTCTCTCTCTCTCTCTCTCTCTCTCTCTCTTTCTCTCTCTCTCTGTGTGTGTGTGTGTGTGTGCATGTGTGTGTGTGTGTGTGTGTGTGTGTGTGTGTGTGTCTGATGTCCATGTAAGTATGTGTGTTTGAGAGAGAAAGTGTGAGAAAGCACGGGGAGAGACTCAAATACCAACATATAAAACAAAAGTCAATTATCCAAACAGAAACATCAGACTCTGGAAGTCTCAACATGAGGTACCAAGAGAGTCTAAGGTAAGAAAAAATGTGCTAATTAAATAAAAGACAGGGCCCATGTGGGTTAAAAGGTTTGGCAGTTGAGAGGAATAGGTAACTCCTGCATTTAATTCAACTAACGCCCCTTTATATCTCTGTACTTCATCCCTCTCCATTCTTCTTTCTCATGGTCCTCCTTTGCCATTCAATATAAGCCTATATCTCTTCATTCTGCTTCACAGACCCTGAACAAGCAACGAACACGTGACCCAGGCACTAGTCACAATGGAGAGCATCAGGGCCTACCATGCAGAATCCATTATCTGATAAAATCACTCATATGGCAGGTGCCACACCAGGCAAGAACTGGCTTAAGATGATGTACAGTTTCATATTTTTCACAATTTAATTTATATAATTTTAACAGCAACAAAAAATGTAAAACATGGGGAAAGGAATGTGAACACATAATTTGCTCCTTTGTTCACTGTAATAAAAAAATACAATCAATTAATCAAATAAAGGAAGTGGTTAGGAGGCTACTGTCCCAGAAGTTGCACAGCTGCTGCTCCAGAAGGCTATGCAGCTGCTGTCCCAGAAATCGACGCAGCTGCTGTCCCAAAAAAAAAGACTGAGCAGCTGCTGTCCCAGAATATCTGATGCCTTTTCTTTTGAAGACTAGCACCTTGACTGATGTCAACGCATTAGCCATGCAGCATAACTGTGTTTGCATTTTTACTTGAGTTCATGATATTTACAGTTTTTTTAAATGACCAGAGCATTAAATTGGCTAGTCATTTTGTTGTCCTTGTGAATATAGCTGACACTTCATTTTTCTCAGTACTGTATAAGCCACTATTGCAAATATCACTAACTGTCCTGGAGCCAGTCAAAGTCAACACTGGGTTGTTTAGATTATTATTAAAAATGAAAGCAATTAACATGGTTTGTGTTCTTTTACAGAGCTCTCCCTATCTTTAGCTCTCTTTCTCTTTCTGTCTCTATCTCTCTCACACAACACAGTACACATAAAGATGCATTTTTAACTATGAGTGGCTTTTATTATTGATATTCATATTCCACAAGATATTCCTTCCTCTAAGACCAATACAGATTTTGGATTATGGAAGTTCTATGAGAATAGAATACTGAAAATATTCATGCCACTTTCAGGAAGATTTGTCTTCATTCTCTGTCCCTTACAGAAACCTTTGCTTACACAAATACTGAACTGACTATGCTAACCGCTCACTTTCTTCTTATCCCACTGTGTATAGAATCCCTGGGGCTTCTTCACTGCTGCACACGTGAGAATGAACACAGGACTTGGAAAAATTTCGATGCTGTCTGGATATTTTTTGGAGGAATGGTTGCACAGAGGTCCAAATGAACAGTTATAGTGTAGGCATTGTAGTGATAGTTTGTAATCTAAGAAATAAAGCTTGCCTGAAGATCAGAGTACAAAGCTAAGTCACTAGTAGCCATAGAGGACAGGCAGTCGTGGCACAGACCTTTAATCCCAGCATTCGGAAGACAAAGGCTCACTGATCTCTGTGAATTCAAGGCCACCCTGGGCTATAAAAGATTGAATCTGTCTAAAAGAAGAACAAAGTTCATACAAATCACATGCGTTTAATCCCAGCACTATTATGTCGAAGACAGGAGACCTATGGCTGAGCAGAGAGAGGAATACAAGCAGGAGGAGACAGGAGCTCAGATACAGTATGAGGATTTAGTCTGAGCATGCAGCCTGAGGTTTTGTAGAGATAAGATTTTCCCTTTGGTCTGAGCATTGGTAGAGGTAAGCACTCTCTAGTGGCTGGCTACTCTGTTTCTCTGATCCTTAAGTTTTCACCAATGAGAGCTAACTCCAAGGTTTTATTATTAAGTCCAATTAGAAGCTCCGCTACAAGACACAGATGGCTTCATGATTTCATATGGTCATTTATCCTTTAAGCAAAAGCATATTGTCATGTTCCTAATCCTTAATCAAGGTTTGTAAAACCAGCTGTAGTTGTGCAGTTACTGAGAGAATAGAAAGTAACACACACATTTGTTAACTAAAACTTATCAATTATTGTGATGTTCTATTGGGAGGTTGTAAAGGTCATAGACCCTTAAGTAGAACCTACCCCTGCTGTTTTTCTAATGAATATACTCTAAATACTTATTCTTACATATAAAGTTACATGCAGCACTCCTCACCAAAGAATATTATTTTTTTTGCAACAGTTAGAGATGATTACAGATATCCACAACTAGTCAAATGCAAGAATAAGTTACTTGGAGTGCCCAACCCTCTTTGATGCAACTCCTGCTTTTAAGGTTCAGGAAACATCACTGAAGAGGAGCCGCAAATTTCCCAAAAGTCAGGTGTCCAGGATGTCTGCTGCTAGACAGGGTCTCCTAGACATTACTGCAAAAACACATCCGTGGCATCTCAATTTCATGGTTGCCTGTATAAGACTAGCATAATAACACTACAAATTGTCATTTACATGTGTCCAGGAAGATTCCATAAGGCCTACTCTAGATAAAGAGATATAGAGGTGGTCAATGACTCCTGAGAGAGGAACAATCAGTTGTTTCCAGGAATGATTTCTTGTATAGGTTGTGCAATCCCAAGTGGTCAGCCTAAGATGCATCACATATGTAATATCAAATTGGCTCATTAGGTTGTATATATGCATGTGGATGCACTATACCACAGACACACAAACACACACAGACAATAATAATTGAAGAAGAGAATGAATTTAGGAGGGAATAAGCATGAAGGCATTAGAGGGGCAAAAAGATGACAGACACAGTACTCATGTATGAAGAACTCAGAAATAAAATTATTGAAAAATGATAACAAAAACTACCAAAAATAACAAATGATGAAAGTAACAGAAGACAATGCCTCATGTTGATGAAGAAAATACATATATAAAAGAGAAGTCACACAAAGTTGATTGGAGGAGTTGGAGATATGCCCCAATGCTTAACAGCACTGGCTGCTCTTCTAGATAACCAGGGTTTGACTTCCCAGACCACACACAACATCTCATTACCATTCAATTCCAGAGTATCTGACATCATCTTCTGTCTTCTGACCCCCACAGGCATTGAATGCACATGGTGCACACACAGACACACATAGGCAAAAGACTCATACACGTAAAAAAGTGAAGAAAAAAGTCATTGAGGATCTTCCTTTCTGACTAACTCACATACAAGTATTTGTCCTATGTATGAAATAGACATAAAAAGAACAAGATAACTTTTCCAGTGATTAAATATATTTTTCTTTTAGGTTTATACATGTAAACTCAACGTTTGTTTTGGGAAAGTAAAATTATTTCTGGGCTAAGTAAGATAATATATAAATCAAATAGGTTAACAAAGGTGCAAAACTCTCACTACTGAGGCCAGGAAATTTTCACCGTTTTTACTGATGTATTAAAATGTTTGACAAATGTCTAGTAAAACAAGGTGTGAAGCTAGAGTTTATGTATTTTTAGCATAGTACATACTTTTAACTGTAATGCATGTGGTTTGTCCTATAATTTGAATATTATTTATGTAATCAGAAAGATTATATTTTCCTACATATCCATTGCTTTGAAATTCTTTAGTATAATCCTTTCTGAACAAAGCCAAGCCCTGTATTTTCATTGGCAATATCTTCTGTAAAGCCTTTCAATAGTCTGGTCCTTTCTCCTGAAGAAACTTCTCTTCGGTACAGCATTTTTATCTCACTGAAGAAATTATAAATTTGTTGCTTTATGTAGAATTTTGGTTGTGTAATAACAACGACAATATTGTGATACTGGCAGATGTTTTCCTATTTCTATTTCAGAGGGAAAACAGGTTACATTCAAGCTCCTCTCAACGTTATACAACACTGAAGTTTCTGTAGGCATGATTTGTTTATTCTAAGAGTGTTTGATTCCCTAAAGCATTCAAAAATAGTAACATTTGAAAAGAACCATGAACAAGTAGATAAGTTATCAAGTTTGCTCTCTACATCAAGGGGGTAGTCTTGATTCATGCTGGAATAATTGGCCATCTGCATACTCTGTGTACCAAAAGTAAAGCAATATTCTACAGAGGCTTTCCCCCGAGAAGCTGCTCATCGCAGACTTGAAGGGTATAAACACTGGGATGATTTGCAAATTTTCTTCTTTTAGAAAAAATGTGCTTTGCATTTTTTAACTGACAGCAAATAAAGTATGTTTTGCTTATTTAATTTGTTCTAGTTGTGGAAATTTACAGCCATTAATTGGCAATAACAATTTTAATTCCAGAGTGCAATGAGCATATTTTATTTTATGAGCCTGGTAATATGAGTGGGCAGACAGTCATTTGTTTTGATATTTACATGTTGGTAAAGGTTCTTAATAACAAGTGTATAAAGGAACTAATATATGATTCCGTGATAAAGATACTATTAGAGTAATGAACTACCATATATAAAGTATTTCTTAGATAGTCATGGGTTCTTCAACCCTTTCTATTTTGCCATGGTAATATTAAAAAGGAGACACTAGCTAATGCTCTGGAGTGCCATCTGGCATTTACTCTAACCCAGAAGTGATTCTAGGGGATGTTTTGTGATATTTTTCTGGGTCTTAAACTCATAATGTGTACATGGGACTCTTAACATGAAATTAGCAGAAATATGTCCTACATTGATGTTAAAGGAACTGTCTCATCATAAGAATGTGAAAGAATTCGCTAAGATTTTATCATTCATATAACAATATGACTAAATATGTTTTACTATTAATCACAAATAGAATAATGACTTATTTGCTATGATCATATCTATCATGAGAAAGGACACATTCAAAGGAAAAATGACATTGTAAAGATCCATGGAAATAACTATAAAATGACCATTAAGAAGCACCTGTAAATGCCATATTATATTACTAATTATCTTTCTGAATACATAAATATTACAATCTTCTTACAAAAGTATCTACAATTTATCCAATGTAATGACACTCGAAATAGGACAAAGAGATTAGTAAAATGTAATGGGAACATATTTTATGAGACTTATTACATTAAAAATTAAATAATTTTGTCTATCTTGTTAATAAAGTATATTTTTCAATGCATTGAAAGATAATCTCATTAAAAACATCATACATGAAGTTAAAATAAAGGTTTCAGTGATATAGTATGAGACAGGACTATGCTCACTGTAGTATTAGTAACCCTAACTATAAGGTACAGTATTGTTAAATAGTAGCCAAGATATCTGTAACAACTTTGTTTAGGACATCAAACAGCCCTTGCATGGCAATCTTTTGAAACCTTGTGATCCTAATGCAACTTGAACCAAATTTAATATAATTTAAATTGCTCTCAACTTTCTTTTTACTTTCTTCATATAATTTTATAACATCTCAAAATATGTCCCATCTCATGCACACATTAATGTCTGTTTTTAACTCTTTGACAATACACTGTCTCATTCTTAGAAGAAGCAGGGATAAATGAGGCCCTTAAATAAGTGAAGGAATTCAAAATCTAATTCCAGAGTAAGAACAGACCTATAAGAAAAATAAAAACTGGACAAAGGAATTGCTAAAGTGCCTCAGAAGGGTCCCATGGATTAAGGTAAAATGTTGCTTGTCAGAGCACAGTACTATGTAGTAGCTTTTGCTGTCTCTTCATAGGGAAGTAAGGTTTTTGTGATAGAGAATGGATATCTACAAAGCAGTTCTTAGATCACTGCTCATTAGCTCCATCTATTAGAGAATGATTCTGGCTTTTAGAGATTTCCATTTCAAACTATGAGAAAAGTAAGTTAATTGGAGAGGAGATGATGCTATAAAAACGAATTCACTGCCGGTTGTGGTGGCACACGCCGGTAGGATTTACTGAAGAAGGCAGAGGCAGGAGGATCAAGAGTTCAAGGCCAGCCTGGGCTACACATTTGCTGGGCAGTGGTGGCGCACGCCCTTAATCCCAGCACTCAGGAGGCAGAAGCAGGTGAGTCCCTCTTAGTTCAAGGCCAGTGTGGTCTACAAGAGCCAGTTCCAGGACAGCTAGGACTGTTACAAAGGGAAAGCCTGTCTCGAAAAAACAAAAAAAAATGAATTCAAAGAACTTTGATACAAAATAAAGAAGCAAAACGGTCTGGCACATAGTTCGGGTCACCTTCAGGCTAGCACACACATTATAGCCTAAAACTTGACTTGCAGTATCCTTGCTGTGATGGAATTTTATGATGCAGTAAGAGGTGTGGGAAATATCATTTCAGTAAAAGAGGAGTCCTATAAGACATTGACTGGGCAAAGTGGCACTATGAAAACAGATTACAGAAATTTTGTAAAAGTTATATAAAACAGAGCAAATTCAGAATAGGGACCTTTGTGTTCGGCATACACATTCTCATTCTATAATTAGGAGAATGTGTATGCCGAACACAAAGGTTAATCACACACACACACACACACACACACACACACACACACACACACACACACACACGTAGTACATATATCTATGTGTATGCACTTGATAAGCCATTGATTGTTGTTATATCTATTATGAATGTTATACATATGTTATATCTATTATAAATGAGTGGTATTACATCTCAGAAAACTTTGAATACCCCTCCATATAAATATTCTTTTAAACTCCAGATTTAACATTATGCATCAATATTTCCAGAAGTTATTTACACTGCTGAGAAAAACCTCACATCTACATGAACTATGAACAGAAAGGTAAAAGGTAACAAGAAGAGGTATCTATGGTAAGCAGTTACTAACAAAATACCCTAGACAATAAACTTATGGGTGAGAAGAGATTCTGAAGCTCACATAGTTGGCGGTTCTAGACCATGGTCCACTGATCATGTTATTGTTAACCTATGGCATGTGGCATCAGAGCAAAACTGTACATATCTTGAGTAGGAAGCAAAAGAAGAGACCACAAAGCTCTTCGTGATCGTGCATACCAGGACAGAAAGTTCTCTGGTTTGGTTTCTCAGATCCCAGGAGCAAACTCCATGAACCAAGCATTGCAAAATAGTGGTCTTTGAATGACATTCAGCATCTAAACTAGAGAAAGATCTATAAGACATGCCTTACAAAGGAAAATTGACAATAATTTTGAGACATGCCTTACAAAGGAAAATTGACAACACTGAGCAGGGAATGGTAATGAGGTTATGACATACAAAATTAAGATCTCCATCCTGTATTTGCGCTTAGATAAAAATCTATCAGTAAAAGGAATGGAATGAGAAGGTGCGATGGAAAGAACGAGGCATCAGTATATTTGAAATAAATACATATTGTATTTAATTTCATTGGGCAATTTCACCTGTACACAAAAGATTTTTCTTCAAATAGTTTCTGTATTCCCTGCCTTGCCATAGTCCACACATTACATTATAAAGTGTCTTTAGTTGTCAATGCCTTCACAGTAATAAGCATTGAACTGTACTTTCTAAGAACACAAAATGAAAGGAAAAGCTGCTACATGCCTCCTCATAGCAAACTTTTAGAGCCATGAATAACACACTTGAGTAATACAGAGAAATATTCACAAAATAATGAGTAACGCTGATCTCATGGCATTTCTCATGTGTATGCTATCCAGTAGAACTGAAGGAAGTACTTTTTCTAGGTCCATGAGATCATTTACATGTCGTGTAATCATTTATTTTTCATTCTGAACTTTCAGTCACTAAAATAATACGCATTTCCCCCATGTGTCTCACTGAGAAACACAAATGAAACAAATAATAGAACAGTCTGGGATCAAAGCAGTTTTGATAGAAAATGAACTAAAAGAGAGATGCATTAGAAATATAGCTTCAAAATAGTATAAATAAATAGAAAGGAGGGTATTTTTAGATTGTGTTAGGATAGAGTCAAATGCATTTTAAACATGAAAAGTTTAATTTCTGAAGATTTTTCACGATTCACTTAGTTTCATAGATTTCAAAATTACCTCAAGTTAAAGCATGTATGTCTGCCAGTGATGTGACATTTTATGATACTAGTGCATCCATGCTGTGATGTATATTCCTCAGTCTCAACTTGACTGGATTTTGGATTCACTTAGGAGTCACATGAATGCTATGTCTCTGAAAATGTTTCCAGAAATGTTTATCCAAGGACAGCAAAAAGCCCACCATGAATGTGTGTGGCACGGTCCCTTGATATGAAGTCCCAGGCTGAATGAAAAGGAGAAAATTTAGCTGTGCATAAATATTCATCTTTTTGCTTCCTAGCTATGGGTGCAATGTAACCAGCTGGTACCTTCTCTTTCTGCAACAGCTGGAACAACTCTCACCACCACAATGACCTATTCATGACAGATTATTTTCTCAAATCCTGAGAGAAAATAAGCCTTAAGTTATTTCCTAAAGCATGTTGTTATAGCAACAAGAAAATTGACACCACAAATACTCATGATTCAGTAACACAAATGTTGAGTGCTATAAGTCCCCTTCGATTCTGGAATATCCAAGAGAATGCCAAAACATTATATTATTTTTCCAATTCTTGGTGCCTTCCAGAACAAGAAAGTAAGACCCTATTACTGAGGATGCCACATGCTATGAACACAGAATCCCCCTCCCTTTGTGTGTGGTTCACTCATGTGTCTGTGTAAGCACACAAGGGGTGCATATGGAAGGAAGAGGACAACCTGTGAGAGTCAGTTTTCTCAATCTACTGTGCGCTTTCTGGGGCTCCAACCCAGGCCCTCTGGTTTGGCTCCAGGACATGCTTCTTCCCCCAATCTTGTTTTATACTTCTTCAGTAGTGGTTGATCCTTTTAGTTCTGCAAACGCATATTGGTCTTTCTGCATTTGAATCTGAAGTGTCCAAATACACAGTCCACTTGAGGATCTGTCCAGGACAAAGACACTTTCTGTTTTGCTAAACAACAAGCAGTAGAAGGTTATCTAGTGAATGGGCCTTTTGCTCTTCTAAAGAGAATCTCATTTGGAAAGCTTTAAAAAGCTACACTGTGAAAAATCAAGTGATGCCTTCTAACTGAAAAGTTAGAAAGCAAAGAATTCCTTCATTGTGATAAGAGAGAACCCTTTTATTGAACAGCTCCCACATCCTAAATGCAAGCTAAAGACACAGGAGTAGGTTCTAAAGCTAATATGCTGGCTTTCAAGAAGTCTACATTGTCTGGCAGAGGAGGACAAAACTACAATGATTCAGTGATTTTTATGCTTTATTAAAAATAAACTTTCTCAAATTGTTTGAGAGCTTCATTCATTAGAAATATATCTACTTCATTCTCATCCCTATCTCTCCACTAAAAATTTCTTTGTGCCTCCAGCTCCCAAATCCAGTCTCTTCTTTATTATTTTTAAATATATATGCATACACACACACAAACACAGTACATATATATGAGAGAAAGACACAGAAACAGAGAGAGAATTCACATGGGGAAATGATGTCTCCTCCAAGATCTATGGTATGCACCATGACAATGCAAAAATCCCAGTCACATATCAAAAATGGGACTTGGAGGATAAATGTGGAGATGATCTGGAAGCCTCCTTCCCACAGACTGATTGTCTTGGTGTGTGATGCTGTGTGAGAAGCAAACAGTAGTCTTCCAGACTGTAAGTTCCATGAAACACTATATTCCCCAGACACCAAGTTATGCCCAATAGTGCAATAGAGGCACTTTTATTTTATGGGTGACCACCAGCTGTTTAATTGTACTTAAAGCTTGCATAAATGGTGGGAATTCATAGCTGGCTTGCAAACCTAGCCAAGCCTCCATGGCTGGAAATGTCTCACACCTGACAGGAGAACCCACTTCTGCCATTTTCGATCTCAATATATTTTCTTAATATACATTATTATATTTATGAACTGTGTCCTTTATATTCTTCACTATTTACATAGTACCTGAAAGTAATACAAAATGTGAAATAATTACAAAAAAGCAATGCTCTTAGTAACATGTTAGAAAAGGGAAATTACCAATGGAAAATGTCTAACAGTTGCACATGTTTAATCACTTCAAATTTTCAAGTCACAAATGAATATGAAACAGAGGAACATTTATCATGTATCATAATAAATTTATTATTTATTATTAGTAGTAGTAGTTATTGCATATGGTTGAAAGGAAATTGAATTAATATTTTTTTCTGAAAAAAGTCAAAGTCACAAGATACATTGGAAAAGGCTAAGGAAATGCCAGTCACTTTGTGTGGTAACCAAGAAATTCAGTATCTATATATCTATATCCACATACACACATTGTTTTTTGAGACAGGGTTTTTCTGTGTAACAGAAGCTCTGGATGTGATGTCTTGGGACTTTCTTTGTAGACAAGACTGGTCTCAAACTTCAGAGATCTACCTGCCTTTGTTTCCCAAGTGCTGGGGTTAAAGGCGTGTGCCACCACTACTTGGCAGAAACCTAATATTTTTAAGGGCATGAAATGTGGAAGCAATAAAATGACCAGCTGTTTGAGGGCAGTAACAGCTATTTCAAACCATAAATATCTTCTCATCTTCTCAATTGCCAGTGTAGGAAATCTTATTTGTGTTACTCTGGAAATTTGTCAACATATAATAAATGCAGTGTAATATTATATAATATGATATAGTATAATACAATATATATGAGCTTATTTTAATAATATACATGAGGTATATATCTTAGACCAGCAGTTACAAGAAAATATTGAGTGATTTGTTTAAAAAATGCATACTTATTTCAGAATATTAGAGAAAAAATTCTTTTTTATAATTTCTTTTATATTTTTAAAAGAAAACAAACTATGTTTTTCCATTTTACATACCAGTTCTCACTCCCTCCCCTACTCCCAATCCCTCCACGTATTCCTCCACCCCAACCTCATCCACTCCTCAGAGAGGGTAAGGCACATTGCTTTGAGGAAAGTCCAAGGCCCTCCCTACTATAACTAGGATGAGCAAGGTATCCATCCAAAGAGAACAGGGTCACAAAAAGCCAGTACAAGAAGTAGGGATAAATCCTGGTACCACTGCCAGTGGCCCAGCAGTCTGCCCCAGCCATACAACTGTCACCCACATTCAGAGGGACTAGTCTGTACCTATCCTAGTTCCTTCCCTGTCCGGGAGGAGTTGGTGAGCTCCCATTAGCTCAGGTAAACTGTTTCTGTGGTTGACCCTATCATGGTCTTGGCCTCTTTGCTCATAGTCTCACTCCTCCCACTCTTCAACTGGACTTTGGGAGCTCAGCTCAGTGCTTCATGTGGGTATCTGCCTCTGTTTCCATCAGTTGCTGTATGAAGGTTCTATGTTGACATTTAAGATATTCATCAAGCTAACTACAGGGCAAGTCCTCTATTACTTACAATCTTAACTGGGGTCATTCTTGTAGATTCTTGGGAACTTCTCAAGTGCCAGGTTTCTTGCTAGCTCCATAATGGCTCCCTCAATCAAAATATCCCTTTCCTTGCTCTCATCTCTGTCCTTTCTCCATCTCGACTATCCTGTTCTTTCAAGATCTCCGCCCCCTCCCCTTCTCCCCACTTCTTTTCCTTCCACCCTCCTTTTTCCCCCGACCCCCATGTTCCTAATTTTGTAGGCAACCTTATCTATTTCTCCTTTCCAGGTGCACCTATGTATGTTTTTCTTAGGGTTCACCTTGTTACTTAGCTTCTCTAGGATCATGAACTATAGGCTCAATATCCTTTGCTTTACAGCTAGTGTCCACTTATGACTGAGTACATACCATGTTTATTTTTCTGTGTCTGAGTTACCTCACTCAGATTTTTATTCTAGATCCATTCATTGGCATTCAAATTTCAAGATATCATTGTTTTTTATTGCTGAGTAGTACTCCAATGTGTAAATGTGCCACATTTTCTGTATCTATTTTTTTTTTTTTTTTTGCTTGAGAGACATCTAGGTTGTTTCCAGGTTCTGGCTACAAATAATGCTGCTATGAACATAGTTGAACAAATGACCTTGTAGTATGATTGAGCATCTTTAGGGTATATGCCCAAGAGTAGTATTGCTGGGTCCTGAAGTAGGTTGATTCCCAATTTTCTGAGAAACTGCCATACTGATTTCCAGAGTGGTTGTACAAGTTTGATTTCCAATAGCATTTGAGGAGTATTCCCCTTATGCCACATCCTCTCCAGCATAAACTCTTGGGATGGAGAAAAGCCTGGCTCGAGTTTGAAGAATAGTCTCAAAGCTACCGAATGAGGATGAAAGAGCAAAATCTAGGTGGATGCCCCTCCAGCCAGAGGGACGGCTTGGCTGTCTCTCATTAGCTGAAGGTACCCCCACATCACACAATGTCACTTAACTTATATAAGCCGATGCTCACAGTAATAAACTGAGTTCCTGCTTTGACTTGACTGCCTATTACATTTGATTTTCCTGCATTGTGGGGCTGCAGATCTGATTGTCCTGCTTCATGGGGCTGCAGAACGGGTGATAGCACACCCACCTTTCCCTGGGGAATAAGGATAAGGAGGCCTGGCAACTGCACCCAATGTGGGGCTACTGGTCCCAGGGCAAAGTGGTAGTCAAGGTGAGTGGGACCCCAAGATGGTTAATGCAACTTTACACAAAAATGACCCAGCACTTAAGGCACTGAGATATATGCTAGTCTCCTGAGGCCTGGAAATGTCAGACCACAATGCAATCCAGGCATGGGAGGATATAATTACCCTGGCCCCCTGGGTGCCCACTGGGAATCTTTTCTCATGAGACATATGGAACTGGGTGGAGACTCTGGCCAGAGGAAGGGAAAAACACTTTGATATATCCCCACCAATGGAATTATATCCAGCTATTACGGCTCTTAAGGCATGTTTTCACCCCGCTGTTCTGCCTCCCCCAGTGGCAGGTAAGGAAAAGGTCAGAGATAGGGAGAGGTCTAAAGAATCCAAAAGTAACCAATTAACCAAAAGAACAAGAGGAAAGGAGACATATGAGGAGGAAGAACAAAAATATGTGCAATTTACTGAAGAGCAGTCCCAGGGGGAAGGAATAAGGCAGGTAGAGGCAAAGACAAAAATAAAGTAGATATTGCCTGTGACAAGGAGTGGCCATCTTCTTATGCCTCCAGCTCCCTGGAAAGGATAAAATGGGAGAGGAGAAGGGGAAAAATAAGGGGGCTGCATCCTTTCCAGGAGGAAATGAATATACACTTGGGTGGGGCCTGAAGGAGAGAAAGAAAAGTTCAGGCCTCTGATCCTCTCGGGGTTGTCTGCAAATGGATGCTGTTATTACCACTGACCACCTAGCCTTTTATGATGATAAAACTGGGCAAGGTGTCATCAGGCAGATCCCTGACACCTGGATTCACCCCCAAAAGTAGAGGCCACTGCCCCCAGGGTACCCCCCATTAGATGGGCACCTGTTAGCCAGTATGGGTAGAGCAGTGGCCATTACCTGAACTTAAACTTAAGATACTCAAGGAAATCACCAGAAATCTGCTTAAAGAAGGATGGATATGGCCCTTGAGGAGCCCCTGGAACAGCCCTGTGTCTGTGATATGTAAGCCTAATGGAGAAGGTTACAGGACCTGCAAACAATCAATGCCCATATGGAGCTGGTAGGGGCCCCTGTAAGGGGCTTACCTTGCGTCCCAGCAATCCCCTACCAGTTTCACCTCACTGTAATTGATTTAAAGAACTGATTCTTCTCAATTCTTTTTCAAGAGGAGTATTTTAAAAAGTTTGCCTTTTCTATTCCTACAGTTAACTCCTCTCGACCTGATGAGAGATACGAATGGGCTGTTCTTCACCAGGGGATGGCCAATAGTCTGGCATTGTGCCTTCAATATTTGTATAGTATCCTCTTTTCTTATTTTGACAAAGATAATACCCTCCTATATGTTTATATGGATGATCTAATTATTGGGTATTTGGAGGAATTAGGGCTAGCTCCCTGGATAACCACTATTGTTGATATCCTCCAACAACATGGCTATAATATAGCCCCAAACAAAAAACAAAAGGTACCCCCATTTCATATAATGGGATCCCAGTTAACACTCACTCAAGCCAAAGTGAATGAACCCTAAATAATCTTTCCTGAGCCTCTCACTTTATCAAGATTACAAAAGATACTGGGGGACATGAACTAGGTAAGGTCCTGGTTGCCTGTAGAGACTGGGAGACTAGATGATCTTTTAAAAGGGAGGCAACCTTTGCTCCCGAGGGCCATCTGGCACTCACTGAATTCATCAACAAGATCCATCAGGCTTCTTTGGCGAGATACAATCCTAATATTCTAATCCAAGGCTGCATATTATTAGGGAAAAAGACCATTCTGGCTGCCATTGTTCAGCAGTCACAACCACTAGAATGGGGGGGGGGGCACCACCGTGGGGGACACTCCCACAGTGTACTCTCTAGTCAATCAAATAGCTGATATGATTATAAAAATCAGGGACATGTCCCTCCAACATAGGGCTTCTAGGCCCCTGCCCCAAGCACTCACTGTTTGCACAGATGGCGGGAAGAATGGGGCAGCCTTTGTAGTTTTCCCTACAGGGGTACCAAGACAATGATTACCAAAATTCTCCCTTGTGGGGGGTCGGCTCAATATAAGGAAATGATGGGCATATATATTGCCCTAAAGAGGTCCCAGAACCCTGCATCCTCTATTCAGACAGCTCTTATGTGGTGAACCTACTGCTATACTTACCCTATGCCTGTATCAGATTGGATGCTAATACTATTTCTGCCTTGATGATACAACTCAGAAGGCTCTTAGAAGGTGAAAAAAAAAACCCTTATATATTCAACATCTCAGAGGACACCAAAACCTCCCTGGCCTCATTTCCCAAAGGAATGCTGCTGCAGATGCTGCAACTTCAGGGGCCTGTCTCATAGAGGTCTCAACTCTGTCCATACAAAATGCTACCCAAATGCATGAATTAACTCATGTCAACTGGACTCAAAACTTATACCCGCAGATTCCTGCAACAGAATTAAAGAGAATTGTTCATACGTGTAAGAGTTCCCAACAGTTTCTCCACACCACCCCTTTACAAGGACTGGGGGTGAACCCAAGAGAGTTAGGACCCAATATCATCTGGCAAACAGATGTAACATATTACCCTCCATTTGGCAAATTAAAATATATGTTTGTGACCACAGACACATACTCTAAGGCATGCTGGGCTACTGCTCACTCAGGGGAAAAGGCAACCCATGCCAAAAGCCACTTCTTACAATGTTTTGCTAGATTGGGACTACCACAACAGGTCAAGCCTGACAATGGCCCTTGTTTTATAAGTAAAACTCTAAAAGAATTCTTCAGAGATGGAATGTAACACATACTACTGGGATCCCATACAACCCTCAGAGTCAAGTGATTGTTGAAAGACATCCCCAATATCTCAAAGAGGTCCTTATAAAACAAAAAGGGGGAAAAGTCTTCCACCATCTACAATTGCAAAAGTTGTATGCGTTATTAACCATCAATATTTTAAATTTTCAAAAATCAGATGAACAAAATAGATTCCAGAAGTACTGGGGATCCCTACCAACAAAGTCCTGCCTAAAGGCTAGGTGGAAGTATTCTCTCACTAACCCAGAAAGGCCCAGATCCTTTGTTGAGACACAAGCCTGAGGATGCGGATGTGTCTTCCCAAACAGAGGGGAAATGCCTAAATGGCTACCCGCTCATAACCTAATATTTCTCCCCTCCCGGCAGGCCAATGGGGAAGACCAAGATGACCAATAAAGAAAGAAAGAGATTATGGTGGACAACCCTTAAATTCAAACACAAGAAAAGAAAAATCACTACTGTCCAAGGGAGACTGACCCTTGAGGAAAGTGTTGCTTGTTTATCTATTTTCGATGGCTCTCCCAGCAGTAATCATGTTAATTCTTCTCACGGGGACCAAGGTCCAGGCGGCCAGTCCCCACCAACCACAGGTGTTGTGCTGTGCATTTTGTCAAATGCTGGCACTGGAAGGATCCAAATCAGACCCCTCAGATGACGACACACTGGACATGGTGGCGTGACCTGATGCTTGACCTCCGCAACTTGGCACATGGGAGCTGGGACATGGGAGACTGGATTCTGAAGATCGAAGGGAGACATAAATGTGGAGGTTCTCGGGGGTGCACTCTACCCCAGGCATCTTACCCTAATGAGCCTGGGTGTTCTCATGTCCGTAGGAGACATGCCCTCCTGCAGACACCCTTTTATGTATGCCCAGGAAGCAACTGAACTGCCTCCCCTATTAGAAACTGTGGGGTGGCTCCTGATTACTATTGTTCTTCCTGGGGATTGAGCAGACTGGGCTGGACATTATTAGAAAAGACAGAGACTGCATCACGTTATTTACAAAAGTCTTTGGATTCCTTAGGAAGGGTAACCTTACAAAATAGAAGAGGCTTGGACTTGTTTTTATGGAACAGGGAAGAATTTGCAAGGCACTTGGGGAAGAATGTTGCTTCTAAGCAGACCATTCTGGAATAATTACAAGAACCCTAGATGAGTTTTTAAAAAGATATTGATTCATTTAAGTCAAGGACTTAATGAGACCTGGTTTAATTGGTCGCCCTGGCTTACCACACAAAACCTTCCCTAATTAGACAGATGGCTATTTTTTTATTGATCTGTCTTTTTGGCCCATGTATTCTCCAAAGGCTGAAACAACCATTCCAAAACAGATACAACAGGTACAACTCATGGCCCTTCAAGTACATTATGATAGGCTCGATACATCTTACCCCATGGGTGAACTCTCAATTTGAGGGTATCCAGGCCGAAAATCCAGACTGGGGTGGCCCTGACCCATACTCTCTCCCCAGTGGGACTATTCTGGCTTGGTGACCAGGGTAGGGGATGGGATATAAAACAAAAAAGGGGAAGGATGGGCCAAATTATCTCAGGGCCTTTACCTCGAGTCCTGTAAGACAGAGAAAAGTCTGCCTTGTATTTGAACAATAGTCTCAAAGCTATCAAGTGAGAATGAAATAGCAAAATCTAGGGTGATGCCCCTCCAGCCAGAGGGAAGGCTTGGCTGTCTCATTGGCTGGAGGTACCCCCAACATTACAGATATCACCTAACCTATATAAGCTGACACTCACAATAATAAACTGAGTTCCTGCTTTGACTTGACTCCCTGTTGTGTCTGATTGTCCTGTGTCGTGGGGCTGCAGAATGGGTGGATAGCACAGGCACCTGGAGAATAAGGCTAAGGAGGCCTAGAAATAAATTATCATTGTTGTTTTTGATCTTAGCCATTCTAACTGGTGTAAGATGGTATCTCAGAGTTGTTTTGATTTGCATTTCCCTGATGGTTAAGGATGGTGAACATTTCCTTAAGTGTCTTTTGGCCATTTGAGATTCTTCTGTTGAGAATTCTCTGTTTAGTTCTGTACCCAATTTTTAAATTGGATTATTTGGAATTTTGATATCTAATTCCTTGAGTTCTTATATATTTTTCAGATCAGTCCTCTGTCTGATGTGGGGTTGGTGAAGATCTTTTCCCATTCTGTAGGCTGCCTTTTTGTTTTATTGACTATGTCCGTTGCTTTACAGAAGCTTCCCAGTTTCAGGAGGTCTCATTTATTTATTATGGCTCTCAGTGTTTGTGTTATTGGTGTTATATTTAGTAAGTGGTCTCTTATGTTCATGTATTGAAGGTTACTCTCATGCTCTCTGATAGGTACGATCAACATAATAAAAATGGCAATCCTACCAAAAGCAATCTATAGATTCAATGCAAACCTCATCAAAATCACAACACGATTCTTCAGAGACCTTGAAAGTATCAACTTCACATGGTAAAACAAAAAATGCAGGATATCCAAAACGATCCTGTACATTAAATGAACTTCCGGAGGTATCACCATCCCTGACATCAAGCTCTATTATAATGCTACAGTAATGAAAGCTGCTTGGTATTGACATAAAAAAAAACCAGGTTTACCAATGAAATTGAATCAAAGACCCAGATATTAATCCAAACACCTATGGACACCAAATTTTTGACAAAGAAGCTGAAATTATGTAATGCAAAAAAGAAATGGTGATGGCATAACTGGATGTTAGCATGTAGAAGAATGCAAATAGATCCATATCTACTGCCATGCCCAAAACTCAAGTCCAAATGGATTAAAGACCTCAAGATAATTCTGAGCACACTGAACCTGATAAAAGAGAAAGTGGGAAAAAATATTCTTTTAAGAATTTTTTGTTGTTGTTCAAAAACTTTAGGGATCTGGGTACTTAATTGCTAAATTTAAGAATGTCTCAGTAATATATAAGGCTAGAGACAAGTCTGGAGAATCTAGGAGTATGGCTTCATTTGCGTTTTTAATCTTTGACAAAATCCTTTCTAGGTAACAGCAAGGTTGGATCTGAAGTTTGGGTTCTTTCCAAGTCCTGAGAGTAGTGGAGTACGGAGATGCATTAATAGGATTGGGTCTGGTGGTATCTTAGTTTCAAATAACCAGTTAAAATATTCAAATTAAATTTTACATAATGTGGCAAAAAGTTAAGAAGGCTATATCTGTGGACTAGAGTTGGCTTCAAGCTGACAGTCATGAATTAATTTTTATGTACTTTTTCTACAATTTTTTAAAATTTATTTTTTAAAAAACATCTTTTCTCATTTTATGTACCAAATCCATTTTCTACTCCCTCCCTTCCTCCTGCTCCCTCCACCTTACTTCCATCACTTCCCCCATCCACTCCTCAGAGAGGGTAAGGCTTCTCATGGAGAGTCAGAACAGTCTAGCACCTTGATTTGAGGCAGGACCAAGTCCCCCTCCCCCCCATATCTAAGCTGAGCAAGGTGTTCTTCCAGAAAGCCAGAACAAGCAGTAGGGATAAAACCTGCTCTCACTGCCTATGGCTCCACAGTCTACCCCAGCCATACAACTGTCACCCTCATTCATAGGGAATTTTTTAAAAATAGTTTCTCTGTGGTGTCCAAATTGCTTAAAGCAAAACAGACTTGATATGGACATTGACATGGCTCTTACTGGCCAGGCTGTGGGATGCTACTCATATGATGTGAATTGTTGGGCACTGTTTCCAACAATGGGTTTATGATTTCTTTCCACCTGAATTGAGGGCATTTACCCACAAGAATTTTTTGTAATATTCTATCTTCATTAACATTGTCATCACCTTCTCTATCATCATTTTCAACAAAATACTCTGGCAATAAAGGTACCAAAAACCAGAAAGTTGTTTAATTTTAAAATTTCACTAAGTATTCAACTCTGTGGATTACCAACTCTTAATGTCCAATGTGATTAATTTTCATATATCTTCTCAGTATTACAAGGAAAACCCCACAAAGCATTTTTCATTTGATTAACCTTCTATTCTCTTAATAGAAATGACTATAATACTATGATCAATGAACTGTTTCCTTTATTCCCATATGTTACAGCTTCAGGGAATAGCATTACTTGTTGGTAGAGTGAGGAATGCAGAAAAGTTACACAGGTCTACTGTTAACACCATAACGTCTTAATCTGGAACAATGTGGTCAGATCGGACTCGCAGGAGATCATCATCACGCCCCCCCCCACTTGTTATTTTGGACATGATGTCAGCATTCTGAACTTTTGTGGTCCCCACACCGAATCTGTTTACCTCTACTGCAGTTTATTTTACTTTTTTTTTTAAAAAATAAATGAGATTAGAATATTACAACCTTTCTCTTTCCTTTTCTCCCTCAAAACCCTCTTATATGCCCACTTTTGCTGTCTTTCAAATTCATACCTTCTATCTTTCTATATTAAAAAATGATACCAAATTGATCCTCATTGTTCAAGTCATAAATGTCTATGCACACTTTGATTCATAATTTTTCTGAATTCTTTACAATCAAGTCCTACTTTCTAAAGACTGATGGAATCTTTTTACTTTTCTTTATCTCCAAGGAAACAAAAATGTAGTTCCATGTTCTCTTCTTCTCCCATCATTAGCGTAGATTAACTCCTTGAAAGCAGAGACCTGTTGGGCCTGACACCTGAGACTGGATTTGCCAGTGTGCCTTGTGATCTGAACTTTACAGTGATACCCGTGAGATGCTGCTTCTCCAAAGAGCAGCAGTTCCTTTTCTAAATGACTGTGGATCTTCAGACAGATGATTCTGCTATTTAATTTTATTTTCTCAAAGTCAGTATTATGAGAAATTGTTAAACAATGTGCTTATCTGAGCTGCCAAGACTTATTAATCTAACTTCTCCCTATTCAGAGCATTATACAAAGACTTCATAAGGTGGTTTTATAGTGACTTTCTGGTTTGGGTAGTCCACACAAGAAGGGAGTTTGGAATTCTTTAAACTATTAATGACTGACTGCCTACCACCTACCAGAAATCCTATGATTGTTAATGAAAAGAGTCTTCATAGTAATAATGCCTACAGTTTGGCTTGGAAAAATAGAGAATCACCTTAAAAATGTACTTAAACCACAAGCATTCACGTAAACTCATGTGTGAAAGATGATGGTGTTCCTAGATAATTCTGAACAGTTAGAGGATTTTCTACACTGTTTCTCAGTTGCAAATTGAACAACAAATTAAACATAAAAATGATCAAATGACTTCTGGGATTAAACTAATGCAAAATATTCTATTAAGTTTAATATTAGTATTGACATTTGTTTAAAAATAATAAAGAAGAAAACCAGGAGTTTTGTGTCTTAAATAAATGACAAAGACAAATTTTATCTTGGGAGAAATAGGGCAGTTCAACTAGTGTTAGAAAGTCTAGAATCAGCAAAACAATTAATAGGAAATTATGGTGAGGGGTAATGAAAGGGAGACAGGCTGTAACTGTTGGCAAGCTGCGAGCTGTTGCAGTCACTATGGCTGTCAACTTGTAGAATCTTCCAAAGTAAAGTCTACCATGTGACCCAGCTATACCATTCCTTGGCATATGTCCAAAGGGCTTGAAATTGCATTCTTCAGAAATACACTTGCTCAGCAATGTTCATTGGTGCTCTATTTTCAATAGCTAATAAATGGAACGACATAAATGTCCTTCAGCAGATGAAGAGATAATGAAACTGTGGTACATATACATATTGGAATACCATTCTGAGTAGAACAGTGGTGGCACATGCCTTTAATCCCAGCACTCAGGAGGCAGAGGCAGGTGGATCTCTGCTAGATCGAGGCCAGCCTGATCTACAAGAACTAGTTCCAGGACAGACTCCAAAGCTACAAAAAACAAAACAAAAGGCATGCCATTCTGCTGAAAAGAAAATGAAATCATGAAATTTACAGAAAAATGGATGGAACTATTAGAGAGTATACTGAGTGAGAGAACTCAGACATGGAAAGACAGCTGAAGAATGTTCTCTGTCATCTATAGTTCCTAGCTCCAGGCCCTCAAGCATGAATATATAAGATGGAATAAATGCAGTCTGGTGGCTATTGTTGCTTGTCTACTTGCTATATATCTGGAATTAACTAAAACCCAAATGGCTACGTATATCTGTGAGGAATTTTTTGAATTAAATATTTTGAAGTGGGAAGACCCACTTCTAATCTGTATCTTTGAGGTGAGAAGATCCAAATTTAATCTGGGTCACACCTTCTGGTAATCTACATCAAAGACATGGAAGAAGGAAGCTCTCTCTCTTTCCCTGCTTGCTCTGCCTCTGTCTCCAGCTCCAGCTCCGACTCTGGCTCTTAATTAGCCTCATTCTTCACTGGCATTAGAGTCTACTTCTTTAGCATTCTGGCATATTCTGAAGACCAGCTGAGACATCCAGCCTTGTGAACTGAACAGTGAATGAATTCTTGGACCTTTTGTTGATATCAATTGTTGGGTTAGCTGGAGTACAGTACATAAGCCATTCTAAAAACTCTCCTTTTAGATACTTAGAGAGGGAGGAAAGGAGAGAAAGAGAGAAAGAGAGAATGAGACTTTTATTTTGTATGTTCTGCTCTTCTAGAGAACCCTGACTATTACATGCAGAAACCATAAAAATAAGAAGGAACAGAGAGAAGATGATAGAAATGGGAAAGCCATATAAAGATGATATGAAAGGATAACTGGTAAACATGGTGAGTGTATCCCTAATTATGGAGGATGAGGGGCAAATAACAAGGATGGTTGATGAAGCCTTAAGACTTCATATTATTTTATATTTATCAAAATATGTATTAAACACACTTATACATAAGTACAGTTATCACTTTAAGTTTCTCTTTATAGTCAATTAATACCACAGAAAAACACACTGTACACATGTAGAAATCAATAGATCTTGGGGAACTCAACCAAGTGAGTCCATCTTCAGCACACCTCCAGAATCAATAGATCAGGGTAGGTTGTGGAAGAAAAGAATGAATGATCGTAAAAGTCAGAGGACAGTACTGAGGATTCATCTCCTAGAAATGGGGAAGCTATATATATGCTAATGTGGGGGAGCAAACATCTCAGAGTCCCACTCCTAGACAAAGAACTATAGGCAACTAATGCTTTCTGCAAGAGGGAGGATTAGCTTTACTGAGGAATGATACCCATACTTGGTTATACAACACAAAGTAGGCATCCCTGAACTCATATACACAAAAGCAAGGAAACAGACTCAGCATGTTGTATTTATGTATCTATTCATTTATATGCAATGATAATAGGCAAAGTAAAAGAGACAATCAATTTGTAAGGGTATGGGGGTTGGGAGGGGTTTGAGGGAGGAAAGGGAAAGGGTGAAATTTCGAATTAAATTTCAATTAAAATAATAAATAAATTTTAAAAAACAAAAACAGAGGCTCTCATTTCCTTATAATGTTCACTTCAGAAAGCCTGTAATATTTTATTTTTATACATAAAATATACTTTCAAAACATTTCACCAGCTTTATGAGTAAAGAAGAGAATATTTTCTCATGGTCACAGAAAATATTTTATTTTGCATGCAAAGTGGAATATCCTGCCCACTATCTCTGAGCACCTGTGGAAGGACTAAAAGTTAAATACCCGCAGGTTCCTGGCTCTATACTGCAAAGAAACTTCTTGTTATGAAGATATGAGCAAAATATTTTCCCTAAGGATAAAGGGAATTCGGAAACACTAGTGGCTATTCTAATTAACAGGCAAATTCAGGATGAAGTGTGGGCAACAAATGTCATCAGGAGCTCCTGCATGAGGATGAGTTTTATTGATTTTGAGCAAAGATATGTGATTAGATTGTACCAGTTCAGCTATCCAAAATGGTGTCTGTGTTTTCTAATTTTTTGCTCCATATCCTTATTCTACAGCCTGTGCTGCATATTTCACTTGCATGATTATTCCTTAAATATAATAGTTTTCCACTCTTCTGTCTGCAATGGGGATGATTTAAAGGTTGAGAATACTGTTTCAAGCTATAATTCCGTAACAAGCGACAGCATTCTGTAACGTTATTTTGCTACTGGAATGTGATATAGAGTGGGCAGGCACTGTGGTTCAGTCCTGATGTTCCAACTTTGTTTTACCTGTAAGTGTATTCTGACTCTGTTTATGAATCTGACATGTCTAGGACACAAAACAGTTTTAACGCTTGTCTGGTAATTAATAACCATGGCAGCCTCCCTCCTCTCTACCCTGCTTTGACTTGAAAAAATTTGTTTAATGTATTTGCAAAAAAACATTTTCATTTGTTGTCTTTATCATATATATATATATATATATATATATATATATATATATATATTTGACTTTTTTAAGACAGGGTTTCTCTGTAGCTTTGGAGTCTGTCATGGATCTCACTCTGTAGACCAGGCTGGCCTTGAACTCACAGAGATCCACATCCTGTCTCTACATCCTGAGTGACTGGATTAGAGTCATGTGCCACCAACCTATATTATTAATAAATGGCATTCATTTTTAGAATTTATTTACATCTTGGGAGATATATTTCACTTAGATTCAATTCTGCAAGTGTATATGTTGTGGAGGGAGGCAGAGAGAGAGAGAAAATGTTCATATGTGTGTGTGAAAGAATGCACGTATGTATGTATGGACGTGTATGTGTATGTAGTAGTTGTGCAGTATCCAGACACCAGAGGAAGAGGTCAGTTATACTGTTCTAATACTGTGAGCCTCAGTCTCTTAGGACAGAGTCTCTCACTGACCCTAGAGCTGGGATGTTAGCCAGAGAGCCCCAGTACTCCTCCTGTCTACACACCCTAATACTCCCTAGCTTTGGATTATAGGTGTTCAGAGCCAAACCCAGCTTTTTACATGGATTCTGGGATATGAACTCAGATCTCTGAAAGGGTGGAAAAGATTCCACTTCTGTGCTGGGCCCTTTTGGGATCTTGAACTAAAACCCAGGCCAGGATAAGCTGAAGGCTGTAGGACTCCTCTTTAGGGGAAGTATTAGCTAATAAAGAAAGCTAAGTTACCTAAAGTTGCTGACTGCAGCCCATTCCCCCACCCATCTTCCCTAATCAGCTGGGAGCTATCGGCTGGGCACTATTTCAAGCCGACCCTGCGGTTAGCCCAGGGTCAGCAGATGTCTGGAGGGTGTAACGAGGGAGACTATTGCTATCTCCCTTAGATACTAATAACCTATCAGGAACTAACAGCTGAGCTTTACTTCACCTTTAGCCAATTGTGGTAGAAGATAAGTAATTTCGTACTTTGAGACTGTAACCTTGTGACTGCTTTGTGGTTTTTGTCTTTATGAACCCCTTACAGAAACAGACGGGGTCCTTCTCCCTCCATCTGCTGTGTCAGACTGTGAGGCAGAGGACCCATGCTAGCCCATACTTAATAAACGAAATCTTGCTTTTGCATTTGGAAGTGTGGCTCTGTGGTGGTCTTCTTGGGAGTCCTTGGACCCAGGCAAAACTGTTTCCTTGCCTGTGTAACAAGTACCTAAGTGAAAAATTAAAATAGTGTACCAAACACCTCACCCTTCATAAGTCCTCATTTGGCAGATCAGGAGAGAGGTTGTGAATTAATTACTACACACAGTGTCCTAACTTAATATCTCACAAGGAGGAAGAAATGCTATTTTGATTCATGGCTCAGGAGGCACAATCTGTCATAGCAAGGAATTTTGCCAGTCGAGGTGGCTCACAGCTGTGAGAGGACTTGCTCACAAATTTAGTGAACCAAGAAGCAAAGAAAGCAGAATGGAGTCCATCTGACTTCCTTAATTTTCTTGCTTTATCTTCACTCTGAGGTCATACCATGGAATGGTGTTGCCCACATGTAGGGTTGGACTTCCTCCCTCAGTTAAACATTTTAAAAACTTTTTTATTCATTTTATATGTCAACCACAGTTCATTCTCCCTCCCCTCCCCACCATACCTCAAATCCATTTCTCAGAGTAGGTAATGCCTCCCATGAGGTGTCAACAAAGCCTGGCATATCAATTTGAGGCAGGACCAAGCTCCTCCCACTGTATCAAGGCTGAGCATAGTATACCACCATATGGAATGGGCTCCAAAAAGCCAGTTCAAGCACCAGGGATAAATTCTGGTCCTACTGCTGGGGCCCCACAAAAAGACCAAGCCACAGAACTGTCTCCCACATTCATAGGGCCTAGTTCAGTCCCGTACTGGCTGCCAAGCTGTCAGTCCAGAGTCCATGAGCTCCCACTAGCTTGGGTCAGCTGTCTCTGTGGGCTTTTCTGTCATGAACTTGACCCCTTTACTCCATAATCCCACCTGACTCTCTTCAACTGGATTTCAGGAGCTCAACCAGTGTTTGAATGTGGATCCCTGCCCATGCTTCCATCAGTTACTGGATGAAGGCTCTCCGATGATATTTAGGGTAGTCACCAGTCTGATTACAGAAGAAGGTGAGATCAGGCATCTTCCCCACTATTATTAAGAGTCTTAGTTGGGGTCATCTTTGTGGATTACTGGGTGTTTCCCAAGCCCCAGATTTCTTTGTAACTCCATAATGGTTCCCTCTATCAAGATATCTCTTTCATTGTTCTCTCTTTCTGGCCCTCCCCCAACTTGACCATTCCATTCCCTCAAGTTCTTATCCCAATTCCCCTCTACACTTCCCTGCACTCTCAGTTTACCCAATAGATCTGATCTATTTCTCCTTCCTCGGGAGATCCATGCATGTCCCTCCTTGTTACTTAGATTCTCTGGGACTCTGGGTTATAGCCTGGTTATTCTTTGTTTTACATCTAATATCTTCTTATGAGTGAGTTCATACCATGTTTGTCTTTCTGGCTCTGAGTTACCTCACTGAGGATGATGTTTTTCTAGTCCCATCTATTTGCCTGCAAATTTCATGATGTCATTGTTTTTTACTGCTGAGTAATACTTCATTGTATCAATGTATCACATTTTCTTTACCCATTCTTTGGTTGAGGAGTGTCTAGATTATTTCCAGGTTCTGGCTACTGTGAATAATGCTGCTATGAACATATAAGAGCAAGTGTCCTTGCAGAATGATTGAACATATTTTGGGTATATAGCCAAGAGTGGTATTGCTGGATTTTCAGGTAAATTGAGTCCCAATTTTTTGAGAAACCACCATATTCTTGAGCTATCTGGATGTGCTTGATGGATGCTTTCTCTTTGGAAATTTTATTAAATTTTAAGGGATTTGACACTGATTTAGGAAGTTTTGCTTGTGTAATTTTACCTCTAATGAGTTATAAGGCTAGGCCCAATTTATTATGTCTATGGAATGTACCATCCATCTAAGCATATTCAGTGCTTCGCTTTGTTTATAAGTTACAAGAATGGTAAAAAATTAATACTGAAATCCTGCTTAGAAATTTTGGTTGTTTTGAGTTCTATTTGAGTAGCAAATATTTAGTGTGAAAATTTTGCAGATACTAAAATTGAAGTCTTATCTCATGGATTTCTAGAATCGGGGAAGGAACTTGTTATTGAATTCTTTGCTTTTGGGCTTTGACATTATAGAACTGTCCTTTCAAAGACTCACAGGGGTGTGTCATCCAGGTGATTTAAAATCACACCAAGGTGGAACTAAAGATTATCTGGTACAGGATTCAATTCATGTTATGAACTTTTTCCTTGGCAATGCATCTTCTGCAGTTGAGTCACACTGTGAGGGCCATTATGAAGAAAGGGGCAATGTAACTTGCTAGTTCATAGCTTTATCTACTATACTGGCTGGTTTGTTGTCAACTTGACACAAGCCAGAGTCTCATCTGAGAGAAAGGAGCCTCAGTTGAGGAAATACCTCAATGAGACCAGCTGTAAGGCACTTTCTCAATTAGTGATCAATGGGGGAAGACCATGGTGGGTAGTGTCTTCTCTGGATTTGGGTCCAGGATTCTATAAAACACTCAGGCTGAACAAGCCACAGGAGGCAAGGCAGTCTCTGCATCAGCTGCTGTCTCTAGGCTCCTGCCGTATTTGAGTTCCTGCCCTGACTTCCTTCTGTGATGAAGCTGTGCTGAAGTGTAAGACAAATCCCAACCTCTCCAACTTGCCTTTTTGTCATGGTGTTTTGTCACAGCAATAGAAACCCTAACTAATGCACTTACCTAAGAGGTATGCCTTTTGTGGAAATGAAGCACATGCCTGAGCTGTGCATCCATTCAAACAATTAAATGTGTGTGTGAACAAAATAATTTAAAAGTCAGTCTTTAAAATAGAAATATTTATGCAAAGAAAATTATAATAACAACAAAGTAATGAAGCACTAAAATTTATTCCATATCTGTTTTAGAAATGTTTTTTATATAATTTATTATTTACTGCTTACAACCTTAAATATGATCAGAATATTTCTACTATTAAATTTAACAAAAATCCCTGATATTTTATATGGATGCCAATAGGAAAGCAAATGCTATATATGAGAATATAATTATCATATTTGATATCCTAACAAAGGTTTTCTACTAATTAGATTTAACCCTTTGTCCCTGTTTTCAAATTCTTTTGTCAGAGATAATTGTACTGTATTTAAACCTAAAATAGCTTTAAAAGATCTTGCAGTCCAGCTGCCAATGAGTTATCCAAGAAATGGAAATGTTCAACGTTATCACACTCTCGAGTATGGGTCTTAGAACTCGAATTACTGCGACATCAATTTTAAACCATTATCTTTTAAAGCAATGTCTCCAGCAATCTTTTCATAACTTAATTCCAATGGCTATAAAAAGTTTTAAAATTAGAATTCATTAATGTATTTTCCATAGTTTAAATAAATCTTGTTCTAAGTGTATACCTAATATCATGTTTAGTTATAATAAATCTGGGCAAGTCTGAAATAGTCAACATTTTTATCAGAAAACAACATGATTGTTCAACATGCTTTAGTCTATCTTTATCCCTGAATTTTCGTTGATACAGGAAATTAGCTAAAGTCTTTAAAGGACAGCAGCCGACCTATTCTCTTTCAACAGAGCTAGAGGAGTGTGGTTTAGTGGCAGTTGTCTGTGACCTATTAGAGTATTGCTATCCTTTGAGAACGTTCGTGAACATTGCCTAGATGAGGATCCTGGACCGTGTAGATGCGGACAAGGACCCCAGCAGCAGCGTTTATTTATATCTGCTTCTGACTGTGGGTGCAACCTAAAAAGCTGCCTTTTCAAACTCTAGCCACCATTGACCCTCCAACCATGCTGGGTGGTATCCTTGACATAGGAGCCAGAATAATCCTTCTCCGTTGAACTGCCTCTCAGGCCACAGAAACAAGAAACTAAATTCTAAATTCAAATTGCTGTGTCACAGTAAGGCAAAAGAGCCAAAGAAGGCAAGAGTCACAAAAGCACTTTAGTAACAAACATGTTTCCATTGTAATGAGGTTATGGAGCTCTCTGGACTTGTAAATACCAAATACTTTTATCTTCACATAGCCCTGCAAATGATTTTGTCAGCCTTCATTGAAAGTTTAAGGTGTCAGCCTATGCACTGTATACCTGAGGAAATTGAGTTCTAGAATGTCTACCCTAACCTTGATCTTCCATTTAGAAATTCAGATATAGTTTTTATTGTTTGGTTATACCTTTCCTAACTCATTTTGGTCGTTGTGGCAACAGTCTACTTGTTTTACTATGACTGCTTCTTTTTTTGTCTTTTTCTTGAGCAGGAGAAAATTGGTTCCACCATGAAATATGTTGTGGTTCCTTTTGTCCAAATACCTCAGCTCCAAATATTTCTTTTCCATAGGACACTGACTCATAACACACAAACAGATTACATTTTCTTTAAAAATACTTATAACCAGAACACCATGGAAGAGATAAAGCAATAATTAAAGCATTCATATAAAGGGTGAGAGAGGGAAGCAAACTATGATTACATCATTTTGTATTCTGCTTTTTGTGGATCTGCCTCAGCAGACACTGAGATCTAAAGAACTTTTACAAATGACAATATGTTCTCTGAGTAGCCTAAGCTGTGCTATAATATGAAATAATTGCATTGCTTTCTGCAGGAACATTTTAATACAATTTCTCAAAAATTATTTATTTTTATTTTATATATATTAGTGTTGTTCCTGCATATATGCAGGTCCATAGCCTGTGTGCCTTATTCCTACAGAGGTTAGGAGAATATGCCAGATCCTTTGTAACTTGAGTTATAGACAGTTTTAAGCCACTATGTGGGTGCTAGGAGCTGAACTGGTGTGCTCCTCAATAGCAGTAATGCTCTTAACTACTGAGTCATCTCTCCAGCACACAGATCCCTTTTAAATTAACATGGATATGGACTTTAGAAATTTTCTTTTCTGTTTTGTCTTTTGAGAAACAGAAATATAGGAAATACAATTAAATTATTGAAAAACTTACCAAACTGATACATATTCAGAAATAATCTAATGCAGTGAATCTGCCTGTCAAAACTAGATTCTCATACAGGAACAGGTGAGTAACAGCTGAGCAAGTATGCCAGAGCCAAAGACCGCTAAGGGTCCAGATGTGAATCTGGGACCTGCAAGGGAGTAGACCTAAGCCAGGACCCCTGTGGGTCTGGGCATGAGTCTAGGACTTTCAAGGAACTAGGATTGAGGCAGGACCTCTGAATCTGGGCATGAGTCTGGGACCTCTGAGGGAGTAGGCAGGAACCAGAGATCTCTACAGGGCCAGGCATGAGTCTGGGACCTCAAAGGGAGTAGGCCTGAGCCAGGTCCTCTGTGGTTCTGGGCACACCCGAACCTGGGAACTCTGAGACAGTAGACCGGAGAGAGAGACCTTGGCAGGACCAAATCCAAGCCAGGGACTTCTGCAGGAGGGGATCCAGGATGTACAGAAACAGGTCAAAGCCGGTAACCTAGGCCAAAGCAGGCCGGAGACGCAAACCCCAAGGGAACAGAGCAAAGCCCCCAGGAGTGTGGAGCTAACTCCAGGAACACAGAGTAACCAATGGGGTAACTAGAACTGTGGCACTGACTGTACCACGAGGAACAGCCATCTGAGTTTTGGATTCACTGGCACCTAGAAGATTAATCAACAGAATCTCAGACAGCCCCAACCACACCTATTAGAGGAAAAGATGAGTAGAAAAGGGAAGAACACAAGCAACACCACAAAGAACAACACAACACCAGTAAAACCTAAAGACCCTATAACAGCAAGACTTGAATAACCAAATATAGATGTAGCAGAAGAAATTGACCAGAAAAATAACATCAGGAAAATGTTTGAAAATCTTAAAGAGGAATGAGAAATTCCCTCAAAGAAATGGAGGAAAAGACAAACAAAAAATTGGGAGACATCAGCAAAAAATTGGTCTTCAAAAGAACAAATAATCCAATAAAAAAATGGAGCACAGACCTAAACAGAGAACTCTCAACAAAGGAATCTAAAATCGCTGAAAGACACTAAAGAAAATGCTCAAAATCCTTAGTCATCAGAGAAATTTAAATAAAAACAACTCTGAGATTCCATCTTACGCCTCTAAGAATGGCCAAGATCAAAAACGCTGATGACAATTTATGCTAGAGAGGCTGTTGTGAAAAGGGAACTCTTCTGCATTGCTGGTGAGAATGCAACCTGTTGCAACCCCTTTGGATGTCAGTGTGGCAATTTCTCAAAAAATTAGGAAACAACCTACCTCAAGACCCAGTAATACCACTTTTGGGTATATATCCAGAACCTGGAAACAACCTAAATGCCCCTCGACCGAAGAATGGATTAGGAAAATGTGGCACATTACATGATGGAGTACTACACAGCAGAAAAAAATAACGATATGTTGAATTTTGCAGGAAAATGGAAGGAGCATTATTTTGAGTGAGGCAACCCAGAAACCGAAAGACAATTATCACATGTACTCACTCATAAGTGGTTTTTAAACATAAAGCAAAGAAAACCAGTGTACAAACCACACTCCCAGAGAATTTAGACAACAATGAGGACACTATGAAAGACTTATATAGATCTAATCTACATGGGAGGTAGAAAAGACAAGATCTCCTGAGTAAATTGGGAGCATGGGGACTTTGTGGGAAGGTTGAAGTGAGGAGGGGAGAGGCAGGGAGCAGAGAGAAAAATGTAAAAATGTAGAGCTCAATAAAAATGTATATATATACATTTGTATATAGATGTATATATAAAAATAAAGTACTTTCACATCTCGGTATAGGCTATAAAACTGAGAAAATTTGAATGTCCCAACTGATCTATTGTAGGAGCTCCGCATTTTCAAAGTAACAGCCACCACAGTAGAAAAGCAGCAAACCAATTTCACTATCCTTTTCCTTTCCAATATTCTGAGCTTTTCACTTTGAAAACCACAGTCATCGACCCCACAGTTTTTATATACCAACCCAAACAGGCTATTATATACAAATCACTTTTAAATTCAAAATGAGAGCTGGCAGGACATCTTCTGCAGGTTCTGAGGAACTGAACAAGTTAGGCAATATTATATATTTTATTTATACTTATTTTATATGTTGTACTATTCAGGGCAGGGAAATGGTCCTGGCCATTGAATCTCATACAATTTCTGCTTATTGGAACATTAGAGAAGGACACAAGCATCCAATATACAATAAAAATTTGAGCCCAACACATATTACTTCTAAAAGGAGTTACATTGAATCCAATAAGCAGGCACTGGAAATAACATGATGAAGATAAGATATGCCTGTTTTATGTTCAGCTGAGTAATTCAGCAGATGTTTCAAATAAGAAAACACATGCATGCTAATTTATCCAGTAAAGGGCTTCATGCCTTGAGGCACTGCGACTGAAATCCAGCATGAAGCAGGCAGAAACAGCTTCAATGTTTTCATAAAGGCTTTCAAAATTGAAAAGATTTTAATCTTTATTTCAAGAGACTTCCTTGATACCTTTTCTCTTTACCTATCCCTTCCATTTCAACTCTTGCTCTCCGGATGGTCTAATACTTGCTCCAAACTCAACCTGAGCAGAGATCTTGGTACTTTTCTTCCTCTCCTCCACTCGTCCCTGTTGAGTTCTGTTACTTTACCACAACTCTCCCTGCTGCCAGCATGCATCAAGCAATATGCTAAGGCTAAGCTACAGCTTCATGCAGACCTGCAAGAGAAGCTAACCAGTCCAAAGGCAAGAAATACTTTGGCACAGCTAGCTTTAATTACTGAGAGCTTGCTTTCATTTTTTTCTTAGCCTCGGTACTTATAGGCATTTATCATTCTTGATAACAAGTGAAATAAAATGTCTTATATATTAAGATTTAATTTATTTGGATCAGAGTGATAAAATGATTTTATAAGGAATTGGTTTTAATTTCATTTTATATGTTTTCTTGTACTGATTTTAGAATTCAATTCAAAATGTTTACAACATGGTGTTGATAATCTGAGCTTATGTGGGGTGTGTAGGGGGCTAATTGGTTTATACCACAGAAATCTGAATCAGAGATAAGTACTGAATTGGCTTACTTAAAATCATTATCTTATAATGTACAAGTTAATTCATCCTAACAGTATTAACTGAACTTAAATATTTCTAAATTATTTGATGGCATCAGACATTCTAGTTGACATTATGACGATGAGTATTCAATGAAAAAATAACTATAATATTAATTTTTCTTCCAGGACTATTATTGAATTAAATAATTTATAGCTGATGATTGATGATGCTAATTATGTTCACTTTCAGAATTATTTCAATGATTATTTACTCTGCTATTTCTGAGTAATGAACTAGAGTAGACACATCTTATTTTGTATTGCCTGGTCTTGTCATAAGGAGTTGGCATTGAACGTATATTGAATATTTCATAAGCTGATGATTTGTGGTTGTTTGCTAGATTACTTTTGTTATTTTACTTTCCTTTTGCATTAGGCTGTTAGCTTTCAACCTAAACTTTCAAATGCAGGTGTAAATAAACTTGTAAATATATCCTGAAATATTGAAAAATTTAGTGTTCCACAAAGTCCAATTGAAAAATTGGTTATCCTGTGACATTATGTTTTTTGAACGTCTTATGTCTCAGTGGTAATATTATCTGGCAATAATTAGCATAAGGATTTCCATGGCTCAGCTTTATATCACTGTTCATTTTTATACATTACTATCCACAGACTTCATGAATCATAGAATCACAACCATATTTTGACACATTTTAACACTCAATTAATTTATTCTCTCAAGTGTATAATTGGTCATATTATCATGGAGTGCTGTAATAACTGCTAGATTTGACTTAGCATTTCTGTGTCAGTAAAAATTTGTTCTTGTATTTAAGCAGCTTTATAATTATGCAAATTACATTTGTAGCATTTTCCTATATTAAATATTTCAAAAGTGAAAAATTCCTAATTTCTATTTAATGTCAGAAATCTTATTAGCACAACTCTTACACAGACATTGTTATTTGGTGACAATAACCAAAACTCAAAGTGAGGAATTATTGACATAATTATCAGAAATATCAATCTTCAGAGAATAGAGGATTTTCTAATAGTAAATGCTTTTTCTTTATCTAATTATGAAAATAGTGCTTATGCTTTTTCAATCAAATCGCCACCATTTCGTATTTTGCTTTTAATCTTGATAAATACTTCATATCTTACTCTAATACTAAAGCAAGGAGTGAATTTGTTCCTGTTTTTCTGACCGTTGGGAAACTACAGGGGAATCTTTAGAAGTGAGATTTTACACATATTGATATGTTTTTAAGCTAAGATGATTGCAATGGGTATATAACTTCTTTATACCTCTGGCCTCACCCTGCCTTATATCTGGCTTGCTGAAAGGGCTGATTTTATAAAATCAATGACAATGATTTTAACATGCAGATATATTTTCTTTTATTTAGTTTCATTTTGAGATTCTGATTCAATTAGACCACTTCTCCCTTCCACTTCCTCTCTCTCAAACTTTCCAGATTCCTCTCCCCACTCCTCTTCAAAAGCCATAGCCTTATTTTCCACTAATTGGCTTTTGCAAGCATATGTACATGCATATGCATATATATATTGCTAAATATATCCTGCTCCAACCATATACTGTTACTTATATGAATGTTTCCAGGCCTCACCTTTTGGTACTGGATAGCCAATTAGTGTGGTCCTCCCCGGGAACCTCTCACACACATTTTAAAAGAAGTTATTCTCTCTTTAGTGTTGCATTACATTATGTTTTATTTTTTACTATGGCTTGATATATTTTAAGTGAAATCTCTGTTATGCTGTTTAGAATTTATATGTGATGTTTGCTGGTATTTGTTTTTCTGGTTATGTTAATTTTTACCCTCCATTTTCCAAATAAAATGGTGGTGGAGATGTTTCATTTTGTTTGCAGTGAGACATGTTATATTCTTTCCCTTTTATTACCATCAAAAGTGCATGTGTGTGTAAATAAGGATTCGTAGACATACATTTACACAAAGGTAGAGAGGCAAGTCCAAGAGGAAAAGTCAAGCGGTTTATTGTATAACTCTAATCCCATCAGAAAACTTCTCCTTCAAAATGATTTCCTGTGATCCAGAGCAGTGTTAACATTTATTCTAAGTTGATTCTACTCTGAGTCCCCAAAGAAGGCTGATTAATATTCTGCCTGCTAACACTTCTTCCAACCTATGTTTCAACCTATGTTTCAAAGGAACCATAAACACTGTCCTTCACAACTCCGTACAGTTTCCTTATCTTACAGCTTTTTAAAACTTAATTAGTTTGATATTGGTTCTACACAATGCCCACATCGTGACTGGTTTTTTTTTCATTATTTACACAGTTTATTATTTTCTTATTTATCATTATTTTCTTTATTATTTTTTCTTTATTTATTATTAATTTTTCATTTATCACAGTTTTAAAAACATTTAGTGCATTCCAAAATCAATCTTTGAATTTTGAAAACTACACTTAAAGTGTAGCCTGTTTTATTAATGTCATAACAAAGGGAAGAATTTTGCCTTTAACTTTTAGAAAAGAACAAATTAAGTTTTAGAGAAGAACAAATTACGAGAATGTTTAATTTTTTTTTTATTTTTCTAGACAAGGTTTCTCTGTAGCTTTGGAAACTGTCCTGGAACTAGCTCTTGTAGACCAGGATGGCCTCGAACTCACAGAGATCCACTGCCTCTGCCTCCCAAGTGCTGGGATTAAAGGTATAATTTTATTTTTAAAAGGAAAATAAGTTTATTACTCAAAAATATAAGCATAACATATTAAGGTAATTCAAATTAAGTAGTTATTAATAATCATATATGTGTTAACCAAGAGCAGATACATGTGTTCATAAATATATATGTCTTAAATTAGGAAATACCTAATCAACAAGGGTTGAAAATATATATGAGACATCACAAACTAAGAATTTATGTGGTAAAATGCTTGAGCAGCCAACATTCATATTGCCTTAAACTGTTACACATTGTTAAGAAGCATTCTGGTTCTCTGTGTTCTTAACCAAGACATACAAATAAGGCCAGGGCTGTTCACATTCTTGCTGGTCAACTATAGTTACTGATGAGGAATATTACTCTTGATTCTTCACTATGAAGCACACACATGATATTGAGCATCTCTGTATCCCTATCTATAGGTCTCCTAACTTAAAACTGTAACTCATAAACCCATGGCTGCTGATAGGAGGCACAATGCATACCTTTTTGTGTCTTGGACTGGTATGGTAACCTTTCTCTTCACACCAGCTTTTCTGTGTGCTTTGAACTCATGTTGAAATGTGATTTGAGACATTAACTTTGCTCTATGAATATCTATTTTCTAAGACCTCTATGATAGCCTTCCTGGTAACAAGATTTTGGGAACTGTTTTCATTAGAGCAATTTCTAAATGATAAATCCACTTAAGTCATTGATTACATTCCTACCATTTCCATATAATACATGTTTCATGTATTTTAATGAAAAATAAATCATGTGGTTCCTAGGCACAACAGGAATTAGAATTTGACACAAATATCCTAGTGTTTGAATCTATAAGAAACCCTTTAAAAAGATGGCATATTTTTAATGAGAGGGAAGTGCACAGTTTTAGAGAGTTAGCTTGTCTATTTTCTCTCTATTTCAATACTTATCTCAATATTCATCTGTGCCTTATGTAACAATGAAACTGACTCATTAATGAGAATTTTCACAATACCATCTGGGACTTTTTTTCATATTTTGATATTTTATAATGAAAGTACTGAAATTTGGATTTGTAAAATAGAACCAGTGTCTAAGAATGACCTTCATCCTAATTATATCAAGAAAAACTACCACACGGCTTGGCTAAATTGTTCTGTGGTGTAGCACTGTTTTCGGTCCTGTATCGCATAACATTCACTGAAGATATTGTTCTACCAAATTCCGATACCAAATGTTTGTGAGCACAGTGAAAGGATATGAAATTTATATACTTTCTCTTAGAAAAAGAGAAAATTATTAAGATTTTATATGTAGAATATAATTTAAATATATTATTTATTTTGATTTATAAGTATATAAATAAATAATACAATTATATATAATATGTCTGTAATACACATGCATACACATGGTCATATATGTAATGGAAGAGGGCAAACAACTCTTACAGTGTTTTCAATAAAAGTTAGGTAAATATTTATTCAGAAATCAACATAAATACATTAGCTGATCTAATTAAATACAAGTAAAAGACTGACTTCAGGTCCAGCAAATTCTGACAGCATGTTGATTCTGACTGAGTCAGTTGTCCTTTGGGGACACACTCAGAAGAACCCTGCTGCCTGAAATCACTGTTTAGAACATTCTAGCATTTTAATTTAGAGAAATATGTTAATTCATTGATATGTTAATTCATTACTTAACTCTAGTCTTTCAACTTGTGGTATCTGGAGACCAAACCTTGGCTTCTTGCCCATACTTTCTTGGAGCTAAACATAGTGAATCACTGGGATTCTGAAGACCAACATTATTGCTATCAAGCCATGTGACAAGCTAGTTTCTGATATAACATGATTGTTTGGGAAATAGTTCATTATCAAAGGAAAACCCTTTTCTGAATTTGCACAGTTTTTTTAAACATAAAATGGATTTCCATGAATTTATTTTCTTACTTTTTCATAAAGACATGATGCTGCCAAGGCGAGTCATTCTCTTCAATCTCTTGTCTTTGTCTATTCAACATCTGTAAATAGTTTTGTTACAGGTTGGAGAGTCCCCAATTCCCTCACTTACTCTCATAACCTATTTTTACCTCTTTTATCCAGATCAACATTTCCTCTGGACCCGAGACTTCACTCTGAATAGAAGTGGAGCTGACACACTTCTGTCAGTCTACTCTCTGCCATCTTTCTCCTTTGAACTTTAGTACACTGTGTACAGCAGAAAACACCATCTCTTTTACTGTATACTCAAAATTATTACACTGCATACTCAAAATTATTAACTAAGCCAATGAAGAGTAGAATTTCAGGCAGTTCCTCACTTCATAGTCTTTCTTTAGTACAGTGTCCCTTTTGTGCCACCCACCAATACATGGCATAATGAATAAATGGGTTACCTCATCAGTCCAGTTTACTAGATAAAATGATATTAGTCATTGATGCCATCTACTTATTTAAAATTTGACCACTCCTGAACTACCTTTCTTTGTTTCACTACCTGTGCTTCTAATCTGTCTTCAAAACTGTAACCAAAATAACGTTTATGAACTATGTGATCTTTATAACATTTCAATAGTTTCTTATTGCACTATGCTTAAGACTAGAGTCCTGAACCTATGACTACTGTGCCATTATTTTCTTTCAAAGATCATCATGCTCTCCTTCAAGTTCTCCATACAGGATGAAAAACATTATTATAGGATTTTATATATGAGTACAATGTATTTTTATCCCATACATCCCCTTTACAACTCCTCCTAGACTTCTAACATGTTGAACCCTCCCAATTTCATAACCTTTTTAAAATATCCCTCTGAGTACTGCACATATGCATATTAATCTGGGTGAACCACTACTTTTACATGGGAAACGTATCAGGAGTCATATCCATGATTATTCTCTCCCAGCAACTATCAACTACCAATAGCTTCTCATTTAGGGTTGTGACCTTGTAAGCCTCTCCCCTACTCATGCTGGAATTTTGACTGACTTAGTCTGATGTAGATCAAGATCACTTCCTTAATTGCCTCCATTCTTGCATACATTTCTCTTCATAAGATTGTAATGCATGTCTCATAATTTCCATATTGTAGTCCTCTAGGTTCTCTAAGATAACATTTGTTTCAAAGACTAATTATTTCTCAACAAAGTCTTCTGTGATTTTTGCCTGGGCCTACGTCAGAACCATCTGCTCTATAGGCAAACTGTACCATATATTAAAATTCTGCATTTACTTGAAGAAATTTTTTGATTAGCAGTCTGGACTTCTAGACTGAAAGCTATAGGAGGAGAAATAATATGTATTTTTGCTTACAATGTTTTCTCCAGCTTTAACAGAGTGGCTGGCACATGCATGCACACTCCCCAAACATTTCTTGAATAAAAATTAAATCAGTATGACAGAAGATTCTACATTCTGTGAACTTTCTGCTGTGGCAGTTGCTGCCGCACAGTTCTCTGTGCTAGTTTCCAGTGAACAAAATCTTAGACAGCTTTGGTCTTTAAATATAACCAGGGCAGGCTTTCAAGGTATACTCAAGTTTTAAGAAACATTCTCATGGAAATTGTATGTGTACAAGCATATATTACATATAATGAAAGGGCGGTAGAGTTGGAACAAAAAGCAATCTATATGAGTTCAGCACTCTGCATGTCAAATTCTCCTCCCAGAAGCTCCTATTTTAAACATGTCACCCCTGCCCCCTGAATGCTTTAGGAATTGCTTTTAGTTACTTAAATGTCTTTAATGGACCACTTAAGAAATACAAATTGATTGTATCTGAAAAACAAGACATGAGAATGTGCAAAACCTTTCCCTATTTGTTTCTAAGATGAACACACACACATACACACTCACACGCACATGTTTTTAGTTCTTCAGTAGTTCATAATTTTAAATAAGATATGCATCTTCTGTCTAATGAACATTTGTTTTCAACAATAATTCTGAAAATTCCTTTTGAAGTATGAATCTGACTCAAAACTTCTGTTAATAGTTTTGCTGTTATACTTTGCATTTTCCCAATGAAGAACAAGTAAACAAGTGCATAATCTCATTATGTGATAGTAGATTCTGTGCCACTATACATGATTAAATTATACTTAAAACTAAGAAAAAGAATTGCATTCATATTAAGTTGGCTAAAATTCACCCATAGCTCATGCATATTTACATTTTTATAACTTAAAATTATGATAAGTCAGAAATTTCTAATCTCTTGGAAATAGTTGATTCTTTTTTTAGGTGGTGATATTATTAGGCAAAGAAATAAAGTTTTCCATGATTAAAGAATGTGTAATATATCTTTGTTGTACGGGGTAGAGAACTGTAGGATTTGAATGATGAAGTCCCAAATGAACATGTGTTGTTGACATGGTCATAGCTATGTCAAAGAACTTAACCACAGACCCATGGTAAATGTCAAAGCCTTCCTGCCTGAGGTGAGGTTCACAGGGATGGAAAAGCCTTCCTCTGGCTCAGGTAGGATGTTGAGAGAGAGTGCAGGCAATGTCCTCCATATCATTCTCTCTGTTCCCCTCATCATTCATGATCTGAAGACTGCTCCCTTACACAGATTCTCCTATAAAGAGTAGCTGAGTCTGCCTCTTTGCTCAGCTGTAAACCTTCAAAACTGCTTCCTTTTTGATCTGCCTATAATTAGAAGCTGTATGAAATAGTCCCACATCCTTGTTCAATCTATATAGCAAATATGCTGAAACCCTATGGCACTGAAGTTTCTCCATCAGAGAACCCTTCCACCTGAGCCCAGCTCCTGGGTATCCATGTGTTTGTCCTTTCTTTGACTCCTTGCTGCACCAGTCAGGTCTGGCCCTGGAGCCAGGCTGGAATTGGTGCTGATATCAGTACTTAATATTTAAGCATTCTAAGCCAAACAGTCTGTTATGAATTTCATTTGAATTTACATTTAGCCTCCATGTATCTATGTGAAAAAAATATATTTATGATGAATGTATCTCTGAAAGTCACTTGATTCAACAATTATTCAAAATCTACTTGACTGAAGACTTATTCAAAAGGTTGGTTGTAATTACTTACAGAATTAAAACATAAAAATCATTCATAAATGACAATATTATAAGAAACTTGTAGAGAAGCAGTTTGGCACTTAATTCAAAACACATGTTTCTCTTTCTCATTACAGAGAAGTACAATTAATTTAAATTTTGTAAGTTTCTCAATAATTCTGTAGGGAGGGTCTTGAACCTTCCTCAAAGCAATGTACCTTACCCTCTCTGAGGAGTGGATGGGAGTGCAGTGGGAGAAAGTTAGAGGGAATGGAAGGAGGGGAGGGAGTAGGAACTTGAATTGATATGTATAATGAAAAATGATAGTTGTTTTCTTTATTTAAAAATAATAATAAAATAAAATAAAGAAAAAAAGACCTTGATGTAATACATGCTAGTTTTCTCATTGTTCTGACAAAATATCTGACCAGAAGCAACTATAAGAGGAAGGTTTGATTTGGGCTCATGGTTTGATTCGGGTTTATGGTATGAAAGGGTTTCTTTTATCACCAAGGGGAAGCATGACAGAGTTCATGGGTGCCTGTGGCTGAAACTCTTCATGTCTCAACAGATCAAGGAGCAGAGAGAGGGGAATCCTTTTATTCTTCCCAGAGCCTAGACCTGTGGGATATTTCTGACATTTGGGGTAGACTTTCCATCCTCATATGTAAAAATCCATCCAGATATATTTCAAATTGATTCACAATGACTTTGAGGAAAAACCATGACCATGTCCATGAAATTCCTTTCTATAGTTTATTATATATCTCTAGGAATAACATTACTTTTTTTTAGTTTTAATTATACTGATTGGTAAAATTTTCTCATAAAATAAACTACCATGCAGATAAAATTATAAATCAGTAATAGGAAATGACCACACAAAGGAGAAATCCCCAAATTATCCTCGTTTGTAAAAAATAATCAAGTTGGATTTTCAGTATTAAAGACTATGACTTTATCCTCCAGATGTGGATCTGTTGCATAAGCTACAATGAATCAAAATCTGTATATGAATGACTGATGGTAAAATTAAGAGATTCAGGATAATCTAGGATTTATGTGGTTGTATAGATCATAATAACAAGTCATAATTTTTTGAAATCCATTTCTATTTCAAATCATTTAATTTGTCAGGTGAAATTGTAAAATGTGAGATAAAATTAAAATGTTTTCCTGGAAAAACATTTCATTGAAATATAAATTTGAGTGATAAATTGTTATTCTTCGTAAATATGATGTTCCCAGAAATGTGTGTTGTCAAAGCAATTTATCCTGCCACATGGAAAGTAGTAAAGTGCAGATGGACCTGAATATATGAGGCCACACTCTACTTGGTTCAGAGGTAGGTTAGGTAAAGTTCATTTGCAAGTTCAATGTGAGACTTTTTTCAGTAGTTTGCAAAAGCAGGGAGTAGTCATTTTGCAGCCTACATTTCTTTGAGCTGGAACATCTCCTGCTATTTTTCCTGTGTTGAAGATTATAAACAACATGGTATGAATTTAATCTACATGTCACAGTTTGTACACGGCTAGCTGTGCAGCATTAGCAGGTGATGTCACAGCACATGCCTGGCTAGCTGCACAGCATTAGCGGGTGATGTCACACCACAGGCACGGCTAACTACGCAGCATTAGCAGATGATGTGTGCTGTCGATCAATACATGTCACCTCTGTGTCTCTATGATCCATTACTCTAATGTGATTATCTTGTTAGGAATTACAATTCTTTTGCAACTAATCTTCTTTGGAAAGCTGTGGCTATTAGGTGTTTTTGACTACATCTGGGGTGTCGGTAACTGAGATATTAAGTCATAAGCCAAAATCATTCCCTGAGGAAAACAGTGGCAATCACCCAATTCTGAATTAAATGATGAGTTTCTGGAGAAAAGGAAAGAACCAGATCTCAGACTCTGTAGCTCCAGAGACACTGGCTGATGTTCCTACTCCCCTCTGCTATGTATCATATTTCACCAGAAATGACTTCCAGTGACCATTCGAGGAGTTGCGACTTGAAAGAACTCACATTGGGTCAAGAAATTCAAATCAAGACATTTTTCCATACGCTCTCAACACATTTTAAGAACATATAAAGAGGGGGGCTGGAGAGATGGCTCAGAGGTTAAGAGCACTGCCTGCTCTTCCAAAGGTCCTGAGTTCAACTCCCAGCAACCACATGGTGGCTCACAAACATCTGTAATGATATCTGGTGCCCTCTTCTGGCCTTCAGGCAGACATGCAGACAGAGTACTGAGAATACTGTATGCATAATAAATAAATAAATCTTTTAAAAAAAAGAACATATAAAGAAAGGAATAGGCACATAAAAGTTCAAACAATAAGATCAAGAGTGTCCATAACTTGCAAATTTATAAGCTTGAATGATGCTGGATAGAAAATAGACGGTTTTTCAGTATTTTCTGTATACAGACTTGAGAAGAAAAAAGGTAATAAAAGATGGTGATATATCTTCAGCAACAGCATCAAAACACATGGAAACCATGTGTAAGAATATTTATGTGAAAATTTTCAATGAACTAAATATTACTTAACAAGAAACTTGATATTTTACAAGAGCATGGCAATATGTAAGAGAAATCCATTAAGAAAATAGGGACTCAGACATTGGTCAGCATATAAATCAAAGTTTTCTAATAATTCCATAAGCTATAACACGCTAGAGACTAGCATATCAAACCAATATTTTAAATAAAATTTAGTATATTTGATTTAGATATACTAAATCAAATTCATTGTGGTTTACCCAGAGCTCTGAAAATTAATCTCCAACATGAAAGTCTGGTATAACTCTGTACTATGGATCTTCATTTACCAATGTTTATTTTAACTTCTTTTGTGTGTGTGTGTGTGTGTGTGTGTGTGTGTGTGTGTGTGTGTGTGTATGTGTGTGTGTGTGTGTGTACTACAATTCACAGGTAGTTGGTTCTCTTTCTGCCATATGGGGCCTGGGTATTGACTTGGATTTTTGGCAAGCAACTTTATCCAGTGAATCATCATTTCTTTAGCCATACTTTATCAGATTTTAAGATGTAATAGTGTTATTTTTCTTTTTGTTCAGAGGAGTATATTTCTGCAGGTGATATATGCAAGAACTCAATTTATAATTTACTGGTTCTTAAACTGAGAAGGCAGACATTCAGACAAAGGTCATAACTGGTTGAATTTTCTAAGATAAATTTAAATCATTTTACAAATTGGTACAATCACTCTACTATGTATCAGTTGACAGGATTGGTTGTAGTTAACAAAGAGTGGCCATGGGTTAAGCTGTTAAATCAGGTTAACTAGGGAAATTGTGACTGAACTCTGAAAAGAAATGTAGGACCACATCTACCTGAGCTTCCACCTGACTACCTATAAAATTAAGACCTCCTGATAGAAACAATGTAGTCTAAGTTCCAAATAGTGAGGCTCACAATATAACTCCATTGGAAAAATACTTTCACAGCTTGCAGAAAAGCTGAGTTAAATCCCTAGCAATGCATGAACTGGGTGTGGTAGCTCATGCCTTTTATCTTAACATTATGGAAGTGAAGGAAAAAGAATCAGATCAAGGTCATCCTGAGCTGCATAAAATTCAAGGTCTGTCTGGGTTACACAAGATCCCATCATGAAAAATAGATAAATAGATAAACAAAAACAATAATATGAACCCATCAAGAAAAATAAAACAAAAAATTTGAAAGCACAAATTATAACATGCCCATCAAAACACAAAAACCAAGTAACAGCTAAGCCTATGACCAAAATTTAGGCAATATAATAGTAGCTATGTTGCCAATGTGCACTGATAATTCATAATGTTTTTCTTTCTCTGTTAATACAGTATATGATTTAGTTCATTTTGTTGCCATGTTTTAGATGAAATTATTATATAGCAAATATTTTACATAAACCAGCAAAACTAAATGGATATGGACACTTTAGTTATTCTTGATCTTCCTTAATTAGCTTATATCCATCCATATAAAACATTCAACTCATAAGCAGCATTCAGTCTCTTAGAGACTCAGACTGTTGTTAAGATATGGAGACTTCTAGTAGAAAACTTGTCTTAATCTCTTTTTGTATAACTGTGTTTCAAAGTGGGGAAAGATAGCTGACAATAAATATGTCTGCATCTGCCTCGAGTGTGGCATTCTGTGGGAATGATCAAAGCTTTAGAAATTCATGGCAATGATGAACAGAAAACAGCCTTGTCTCTAGGTTACAGAAATGTTACATCATACAGCACATAAACTTGTGTCCCAATCTAGTTCCTCTTTCTTCATATGATATTCAAAGTACAATTGATGTCAAGTTGGTATAACAGAGCAATGGTTTTCTTTTTAGGTAACAACTCTAAAGCCTTCAGAGAAACTAGATTACCTTCAGTCTGTTAGAATGCCAAAGGAGTAAGAAAGTATAAGTCAGCACAGTGTTTGTCTAGCACACAAAGTACCTAGTTTGCCCTCCAACACCACATAAAACCTGTATAGCGTTATAATCAAAGCTCTCAGAAGGTAGAGGCAGGAAGAAATAGACATTTAATAGGCATTCTTTACTACCGAGTAAATTACAACTCTAGATAGTATAACTTGTCAGGAAGAATGGAAGGAAGGAAGGAAGGAAGGAAGGAAGGAAGGAAGGAGGGAAGGAGGGAGGGAGGGAGGGAAGGAAGGAAGGAAGGAAAAGGGGTGTGATGGGGAGAAAGTAGGGGAGTAGGAAAAGGGGAGGGAGGGGAAATGGGGATTAGTATGTAAAACAAAAATGATTGTTTAAAACATGTTTAAAATGATACATATGATATATTCTTAATTATTTAGGGTGAAATCTGATGTCTGTACTTTATTCATAGATGATTGCTTTCATTACACTGCAATAATTCAGCAAAAAGTATATGTGTAGAACAGTGATCCCAATAGGATTAAATAAATCAAACTCACACATTTTAGTATTTCATAATTCTAAGTAAAACAATCATTTCTGTACTATTATTCTAAATCTAAAGCAGAATTTTGTATTCCACTGAGTAATCCTCTAGGTTTATCATGTTGAAAAACTTTAGCATAACTTCACTTTAAGAAGACATTTTCTAATCATTAATTGGTTAGTATTGTATATGTTTTTTAAGATAGAATAATTTCATTAATATAAACTGGATTTTCAAGACTTTGTATAAATTTGCATGCATTGTAGCACTTGCTTGATGTTTATACTTTTCAAAAGTAAAATTTTCACTGAATATACTACAGTTCAAAAAGGAATAATTAATATTTACACTACTTTATGAGAGTCTATAATAAATTTTGGTACTGTAACACATTACTATTAATAACAATTATATCTTCCACACAAAATTTGGAGTAAATATTGCAGAAGGCATTACAGTGTCTTTCTTTATGGGAAAGGAAATAACACCCCATGGTTAGCATACTTATGGGGACATACATAGGATATATCCAGCAAGCATAGCCAACGACAGCATCTTGTCTCTAGCTGGAGAGTACCATGAGCTTCCACCATTCACAGTAGAGCACCATGTGTCAAGTGCTTGATGGATCATGTACTAAGATGACTAGTCACTGAAGCTTCAAGCTCCTATTTTACTCCCTCAAACTAAAGTCATTAACACAAAACACTGATGTATACAAATAGACAACCTTCATGTACATGGAGGCCCAGCGCCTTACTTCAAATCAGAAGGAAAAGCAAGAACAGAAGGAATGTTGATTATTACTTGTATCAGGGAAAGGGTTGGGGTGGAAACTATGTTTGTTTAAAAAAAGGAATAATAATAGTGGGTAATAGAGTGAATAATTGTGAGCTATTTTTATGGATAATTAACATTGGTATAGTTTTTTGTATACTGATACAAGTTCAAATTATATTTGTTATTACTGTTTATAATATTTGTACACTTATACAAAGTTATTCTGTCAGATTTTATATATGTATGTTTCTACCTCTGTTTAGGACATTTTGTATATTGATACAACTTTTAGAATATATTATCATATTGCACTATATATTATTCTTACCTCTGATCAAGATACTTATACATTGTTTACTTTTTGAGGTCATTGTCCTCATTTGCTGAACATTTGTTTACAGATTATTTAATATTCTGACATTAAGTCTTAGTTTTTAAGTTATACATATATTAAATATTATAGATCAATAGTTGTTCATGTGTTATACATATAGTAAGATTGATTAGGCTCTTTAGATACATAGATATTGTATTCTGCCTAGATATGTGATCTTCAACCACTTCAAGGATCTGCAGAACATGGTTCATGTAGGAGGTTTTTCTGTCTATGTGTTGCTTTCATTGGTTGAATAAAGAAATTTCCTTGGCCTTTTGATAGGGCAGCACTTAGGTAGGTGGAGTAGACAGAACTGAATGCTGGGAGGAAGAAAGCAGAGAGAGAGAGAGCTGCCAAGGAGCTGCCAGGTCAGACATGGCGAATCTTCCCTGGTAAGCCACGACCTTGTGGTGTTATACAAATTATTAGAAAAGGGTTAAATCAAGATGCGAGAGTTAGCCAATAAGAGGCTAGAGATAATGGGCCAGGCAGTGATTTAATTAATACAGTTTCTGTGTGGTTATTTCAGGGGTATTTCGGGTGTCAGCTAGCCGGGATGACAAGCAGCCTGCTCGTTCCTGTTTCAGATTGGCGCTGCAACAGGGTAAACTGACTCCACGTAAAACCTGAGAGGGCTTGAAAAGGAATTCTAGACATACAGAAAACACAGAGTTTAACACAGCCTTTTGCTGTTTGCTGGTGGCATGCAGCAGAGAGATTTTCCTGACTCAGCAATAGCAGCAGGAAAAAAAAAGCCATGCCATTTTAAAATGAGGCTTCCTGGGCCCTGCTACTGGTACAAACTCCAGCTATGGAGCATTTGTGGGCCTGGATATTTGTGTGCCCACTCGGGGTTGGGAACAAAGTACCTGAGACCATGCCTGTGGCTTGGCGCTCCCTGCCTGGGCAGGCGGTTAGATTAGGTCTACTAGGCGTGCATAGGCAGGAGAGCATGGTGGATTCCTGCCAACATACACAGAGATGTTTCCAAGCTGCACAGTGCTCTGTGTTGCAGATTTGGCTGTGACTCAGATAAAAAGAGTTTATGTGCTGCATGCTCATTCTCAGAGTTAAAGTGCTGAGCGTGGCTCCTACCTGGTAGCCCCAAAGCTAGCAGAAATGGTATGTCCACCATTTCGAAATTGGAGAGAGGTGGAGCCAACATCCAGAGCAGCTGCAACCAAGCTGCTTAACATTTTAAAATTTCTTCTAGACAGTAGAGAATTACAGACAGTGCAACAGGACAGATTCAGACATAAACGACCTCTAAATGGGTCACTCTGTTGAATAAATGTACATAGGCTTGGGAGAGAAAAGGTAAAGACTATACAGAGTCATAAAGTTAATGCTTTAAATAAAAAGGGTAAAGTCTTTAAAGAGACAGAGTAAAGAAATAGACTAAAAATAAGCCACGTAAAAATGGAAAATTTACAGTGAGTCTGGATTCTATATATTATTGTATTCTCATTAAATTTTTGACTGTGGAGGAGCTAACTGCAGAGAGACTTTTTATTGTGTGTGCTGCTAAACTAATCCAGCATCTATATTATGAAAGTATCTTGACTTCAAAATTTGGGTCTAAGGATATGATGCCTTGGTAAAGAGGTTCTTCTTTTGTTTTCACAGAGGATGAGACCCTGTGGGTTGCTTCTAGACCAATATGGTATGATAGACCATGCCCTCCTGAAAGGTTGCCATAAATACCCTCAAAAACTTACTTTGCTCAGCTGCCAACTGAGATGAACCTAGCATACAGAATACACCATGAAAGACCTGAATAACAGCACCCCCATACAGCATGAAGCAGTTTGGAGAGAAAAAACTGCGCCCATATTCCCAAATATTGTTTATAAATGTTCTTTTACACTTAAAGGGGGATATGATATAGATATGAATAATTTGCATTGTTATAAATCTTGATTTATTGATATAAGTTTAAGGTCAATTTTGTTATATGTATATGTATTTCTGATCTTGATTAAGGTATTATGATTGTGTAGTTCATTAAAAATATAATGTATAATTAGAAAATATAGGTTGTTAATGGATAATCATCAACAATAGTCAAGCTTGTAGTCATGGTAGTTAGATTTTCTAGATATATAGAGATAGATTTCAGTTATATAGGCATTCTTCATATCTTTCAAAGACTACAGAATATGGCATTTAAAAAGTTTTAATAACTTAGGACTTTTCATGACAATGAGACACATCTGCTCCTGGCAGCACCAGCTACTTCAAGAGAAAATTGGCATCGAAGAGGCTCCTTATGGAGTTTGCTAGCCATTTGGACAAGAAACTGCTCTTGCCTGGATGGTTCACTGGACATGCAGTACCCACAGAGAGAGGACTGCTGAACTTGCCAAAAGGTCAGATGATCCTTTGGGGTTCCTGATTCATCAAAGAGTCTCTGAGACATTCTGCAGGATACGAAAGAAAGTGACTGAACTATTTTTGAAATTTCCTGCTTCATGGAAATGTCTGCTGGATACTATGGGCCTGTAAGCTGAAGATGGATGCCCCAATGGTACAAAATAACTTTGGGTAACTGTCCAGGAAGCGAGATGTCTCTCTCATTTCTAGAGTTTTGGAAGTTGCTTATAATGCACTTCCTGTTTACTTAAGTAATATTATCTCCTTCTGGAGTTTGATGGAGTTGAAGAATTTATAGATATAGTATTCCTTAGTTATGATAAAATATAAAGTAGATATAAATATTGTAACTGTAATTCTTGCTTGATAACTGCCTTGTTATATGTAATTTTACTATGTTAAAGTTAAAGCCTTCCTTTTTGTTTAAACAGAAAAGGGTGAAATGGTGTAGGAGGTTCTTCTGTCTATGTGTTGCTTTTATTGGTTGATCAAAGAAACTGCCTTGACCTTTAGATAGGGTAGCACTTAGGTAGGCGGAGTACACAGAATTGAATGCTGGGAGGAAGGAAGCAGAAAGAGAAAGAGAGAGCTGCCGTGGAGCCGCCAGGTCAGACATGCTGAATCTTTCCCAGTAAGCCATGACCTCGTGGTGTTATTAAAATTATTAGAAATGGGTTCAATCAAGATGTGAGAGTTAGACAGTAAGAGGCTAGAGATAATGGGCCAGGCAGTGATTTAATTAATACAATTTCTGTGTAATTATTTCGGGTATATTTCAGGTGTAAGCCAGCCAGGCAGCCAGGACAAAAAGCAGGCCCTCTCCCCCTTCTTGCAGCACCTGGTATTTAAATCATTTATGTAACTTAGGGTTCTGTTGACATGAGACATGATTGCTCCTGACAGCACCAATCTATTCCCGAACAAATGTTGAGCACCAAAACCACTCTTCTTTATTTTCTTCTTGTCACAACTGGATTTTGGGCAAGGAACTGCCCATGCTTCAATCACTGACAAACTACATGGTACCCAAAATGGATAAGAAAGACACACACAAAAAAAGACTTGTCAAACCTTGTCAAGACAGGGTCAGATGGCTTTAAAAAATTCCCTGCTTCTGAAAATGGTCTGTCAGATATTCAAAGTTGGTTGCTTCAACGTAGCAAATGAGACTTTGGGTAATTGCTCCATCATATTCTGCTCGCTTTGGTAGCTGCTTGATTGCACTTCCTGTCTGCTCAAATAATATTATCTCCTTTCTCAGGCCTTCGATGGGTTAACAATTAGGCAATTGTAGTTACCTTCTTCTTATAATTTAGCCAAGCTTATTTCTGATGCAAGATTTAGACTCCTTAGAATAGAATGTTTATTAAAACATTTGTCATGTGTTCCTTGCTTAATATTGCTCATATTGTTTGTAATTTTATACTTGATATCTTTTATTTATTTATATAGTTTTGTATTGGGGTTGGATCATTCTTGTTTCGACAAAAGGGGGATATGTTGGGGAAAACCTTGTTAGCCAATTTTCTTTAAGAGGTGTATCTACGTTAAGGCATGGCTTCCCAGGACCAAAGGAAAAACATGTGCACTCCCCAGGTTCTCTTTCTCTGGGTGATTCTCATGGGAGACAGTGGAACTTGGACTTCTCATTTCCTGCTTTGTGAGTTTTTCCCCCTTATAATAAATAAAAATATAATTGTTTTATCCTTTAACTAGCCTCGTTATTTCTACATATATAATATACATATTTATATATGACTATGGTCACCTCTGATGTTAAAGTACAATATATAAAATAATCTGCATTAATAATGTGCAATGATGGTAATTTTTATTATTTAAATTTTCTGTAAAATTTTTATAGAAAAAGAAAGGTTTTTTATAGATTTTTTTAAAGGGCACAAAAAAGCTTCAGGCTAAACTGGATTAAATACATTAGTCAGTAAGACAACTCTGGTAACCATACAAAGTAAGACATTCTCATATATAGATAGGACTCTCTACATAAATATACACAACGATGCAAGACATTTCATTATGCCACAGAAAACTGTATTGACCCTATGATAGGTATGAAATTTAGTGCTATTTCACTTCCATAAAAAACTTATTATGAAAAATGCTCAATGAAGTAACACACAGACTAGCACAGTAAACCTCAGGTACTGATCACCCAGTTTTGAAACTCTGCCATTTGTGGGATTTCATTTTTAAGCACCCATACAACCAAATGAATTTAGAAAATTGACATAGATAATTTTGCTTTTAATATTCCAGAGTGTATTTTTAAATGAGGATTGTTTGTATTATATTATGAAATTTTAACTGAGCCCATTAATCATATCAACTATTTTGCTCAACTATTAGATATGCAGCTTTTGATTGACCCTTCATCATTTGCCTCTATATTAGACAAGCTTCCTCCACCTGTTATTGTTTGGGATTCATTTAAAACAAAATGATGAGTCATTTTGTATAGTTTGTGTTTGTGTGGCAATTTTCTTGCCCTCCTCAGGGCATCGTTAAAAGTCTTCACTCAGCCTCTCTCTTTCCTGTCAGTCAGGAGCTAAATACAGACTTCTGATTGACTAGATTCCACACGGTAACAACATTTTAGTTCTATTAGGAGCATCTATCAATAGGCACAATGTTTTTCCCTTGTCCCCCTCCTTCCTTTTCTTCCTTTCTCCATCAAAATCAGTTGCTGTTCATTGCCTGAAATTACCACTTCATCAGATTATATAATTGTAATCATTTAATATTTAAATAATTCATTCTACTTGCTATGACAGGTAAAATTCATCTATTAAAAAAAACTTCCTGAAGCTCATTTTTTTTAAGAAAGTCAAGTTCATTGATTATTTCTGTTTATTCACCTTTGTTCAGTTTGTTGAATTTGGTCTGTAGCAACCAACAAATACAGCAATGAGTTTGAATTTCAGTATCATGATAAACTTGGGAACACTTTATTTTTGAATATAGTTTTCTTAGGATGAAACAAATTGTTAAGTCAAAACAACGTGTATGGTTGAAAATTAATATAAACAATAAGGAAGACACTAGGAGAAATATTACTGATGAAAATAAGAGAATCTCAAATATATATCCTAGTTTAGTTTAAATGGTTATTGGCACAATACCAGAATTAGCAATAGTACACATTGCTGTATATCATGTTCATTTCCTTTGGCTTTCAGAAGATATGAATTGAGAAATATGAAACACACAAGATTATGTATAATATAATTATAAATGAAATGAGTAAAATACTTCAGAAAATAGAGCTTTCTATTGAAAACACCCTATGTAAATAAAATCACAGGTATCTCCCACCCATTCTGATGTATGAGTTAAGAGCATCTCAGTTGCTCCAAAGCTGGATCCTCACTCTGTGATTCCACATTATCTAAGCATACAGAGCCATATTTTTATACCCATAAACTGTCTCCACTACTCATATGACCTTTAGGCAGTTTTCATGATGTAATGCCTACCATTAGAACTACTTCAATGGATTAGACTTTTAAAAAGCCAATCTTGGGTCCTTTTGATTCTATCACTTTCTAAATAAAGTCACCCTATAATGTATTTACTATTGGCATAAATTTAAAGGTACACTCTTCAAATTTCCTGACCATTTTAATAGTGAACTCCAAACACAGACTGTTCTTTATGAAATAAAGTATCATGATGCCCTGATGGGTATTCTATTTCATTTCTACTTAATGGTACTTTCTAATCATCATGTTCATTAGGATACCCATCCTGGAACCATAAACACACTCCATGAAATGCTTCAGGGGACAGATTACCAATGTTCTAATTAAAGAGCCTGTTGACCATGAGCTAATTAGAGTAGCAACATTTTAAGCATGGTACAGACACTATAAAATAATGAATTACTGAAATTAAGAATGTTGTATCATTGGAATTTTAAGAGGCTGCATGAAATATTTTAACATTGAACTCAAATTATTATTGGAGTATATTTGTTTCATCAGAATTCCATTTAAAAATTCTCTAGTTAGTGGTAAATAAAACACTTGGCAGAGAGGTATTGTAATCAAGAAGGGATTAAACAAAGACCTCTGACTCACCTCCTCCCTCTTCTTTCCTGTCTGCGTCCCTTCCTCTTACTCCTTCTTCCCTCCTTTGTCTTCTCTATCTTTATAGCTTAAACAGTGAGTTAAAATGTTATCTAATTAGTATAATCGCAGTTCAAACTTCTGCCTAAACAATTCAAGTGGATTTCTTTTCTAGGTTTGAATTGACCTTTCTTCTGTGACAGAGGTCATGGATAATTCTCAGAGTGAGAATAAACATAGAAATAAAATATTTTTGTTTGCATTTTGTACACAAGATAACTAAATGAAGCCCACTTACTTTCTTTGAGAATGAACTTCTACCATGTGTTATCTTAAGTTGAAAACTAAAAAGACTGGGAACTAGGAAAATGTGTACAACACAAAAGCAGCTTTGGATCCAAGGTTCAGGTCAAGCAGCAGTCTTTGACTCCAGAAAAGGAAAATCAATCAGAAGGCAATAAAACAAGCAAGCAAACAAAAACAACAAAAATTCCAATATTCCAAAAACTGTTTCTTACAAATCATAAGAAGAGGCAGATGAGGTAGGCAGATCTGTCCTTCCAGCACTCAAGATACAGCAGGAGGATCTATGTTTCTAAGTCAGCCTGGACTACTTAACAAGTTTGAGGCCAGTCTGGCATAATTCTTTGAACTCTGTCTTAAGAAACAACAAAATCAAAAAGTAAACAATAGGAATAATATGCATATTTAAACCTCAGGGGCAAAGGCCTGGCAGTATTCACAGCAGAATGAATCCTTAGTCATTCCACAACAACTTCAGAACGATAGGATATGCAATCCAGAACAGCCTACATTTTTACTGTATACCTCATTTACATCCTTGATAAAAATCTATTCCTAAATGTTTTGATTTTGTTTTTATAGCTACTGTAGATGGGATTACTGTAGATGGGATTTGTTTTTATAGCTACTGTTCAATGTATTCATTATTAATATATAAAATATTATATTTTATATGTTGAATTTACATTCTGAAACTTTACAGGCTATGTTTATTAATTTAACTGCTTATCAGTGGAATATTTGCATGTATATATAAATACACAATCATTTCATCTTCGAACAGAGATAATTTAACTTTCTACGTAATAATTTAGATGTCATTTGCTCCTTCATTTTGTCTCTGGTTCTTTTGAAAACAGGATCTGTTGTGTCTGTATTACCTGTCTTAATTCACATCACCTTGAATAGATTGTGGTTGAAAACCTGGCATAAGAAGTCACTGGTCACACAAATCAAACCATCCTCCATGACATTAGAGGAGTCACAGACATCACTTATACAGATAACAGGAAGAGGTAAGTGGCTGGAATCCCAGCTGGACAGCCCCTTCTAGGCCTTAGGGCCTAGGGCACATCCCAAGCCCCTCCCCCAATCTATTGTAGCTCCACAAGCTTGTAAGCAAGGAAGACTCCTGCCAGCAGACCACATCAGTCCTCCTCCATTGGACCTTGTAATCTTGTAATCGCTTTCCAATCCACCTCACAAACCCAACCACCCTCCAAGGTATCAGCAGTGCCCAGAGACACAGACACTGCCTGCACCAACTACATTAAGATTAACCCCCAAAAGCACAGACACCACCTACACCAATGGACAGAAGAGATGGGTAGACACCATTCTCAATGACATAAAGAGCAAAAAAGCACCAACAGAACCTAGTGGTTCTACAACAGTAAGACCTGAACATCCCAACACAGAAGAAACAGAAGAAAATAACCTTAAAAATAACTTTATGAAGATGATGGAAGCCCTTAAGAGGAAGTGAAAAATTCCCTTACAGAAATAGAGGAAAAGACAAATAAACAATTGGAAGATATCAATAAAACCCACAAGAGAAAGCCACGAAAAAACAATCAAACAAGGGGAAAAAATAGTTCAAGACTTGATAATTAAAGTAGAAAAAATAAAGAAAACATAAACTGAGGGAATTCTGACAATGAAAAAATCTGGGTAAACGACCAGGAATTACATATGCAAGCATAACCAACATAATGCAAGAGATGGAAGAAAGATCTCTGGTGCTGAAGATAAGATACAGGAAATAGATTCCTCAGTCAAAGAAACATTAAAGCCAACAAAGTCATAATATAAAATATCCAGGAAATCTGAGACACCATAAAAAGACCAAACCTAAGAATAATAGGGATAGAAGAAGGAGAAGAATACCAACTCAAAGGCACAAAAATATATTTAGCAAAATCACAGAAGAGACTTTATGAATATAAAGAAGGAAATGCCTATGAAGTTACTAGACACTTGCAGAACACCAAAAAGACTGGACCAAAATGCAAAACAAAACATAACAAAGCAAAAAAAGTCCCGGAACCTACCTAATAATCAAATATTAAACATACAGAACAAAGAAAAAATTAAGAGCTGCAAAAGAAAAAGGCCATGTAATATACAAAGACAAATCCATGAGAATAATACCCAAATTCTCAATGGAGACTCTGAAGGTCTGTTTCTGAACAGATGCTGCACAGAAGACACTAAGAGACTGCAAATGCCAGCCCAGGCTACTATACTCAGCAAAACTTTCAATCACCATAGACAGAGAAAACAAGATATTCTATGACAGAACCAGATTTAAACAATACTAATCTAAAAATCCAGCCCTGCAGTAAGAACTAGAAAGAAAACTCCAACCCAAGGAAGTTAGCTGCACCCACAAAAACACAGGCAATAGATTATACCACACCAACAAATACCAAAGAAGGAAATCAATATCACCACCACCAACAAAACCAAAAAAAAACTAAAAGGAATTAGCAATCACTGGTAATTAATATACTTAATATCAATAGACTCAATTTACCTATACAAAGCACACACACTAACAGAAAGGATATTAAAACAAGAGCCAACCTTTGCTGCATAGAAGAACCATACCTCAACTTCAAAGACAGACATCGCCTCAGAGTAACAAGTTGGGAAAAGACTTTCCAATAAAATGGACCTAACAAGCAAACTGGTATAACTAACCTAATATATAACAAAATAGACTTCAAACTAAAATTAATCAAAAGAGATGGAGAAGGACATTTCATATTCATCACAGGAAAAATCCATCAAGATAAAGTCTCAATTCTGAACACGTATACCCCAAATACAAATGCAGCCACATATGTAAAAGAAACATTACTAAAGCTAAGCCATACATCAAAGTCAAGTAGGAGATTTCAACACCCCATTCTCACCAAAGGGCAGGTCTGTCAGAAAGAAAATTAACAAAGAAATAAAGGAACTAAAAGATGTTATGACTCAAATGGGCTTAACAGACATCTATAAAGCATTCCACCTAAACATAAAAGAATATACCTTCTCCTCAGCACCTCATGGAACCTTTTCTGAAACTGACCATATACTTCATCACAAGCAAATCTCAACAGATACAAACTAATTTGCAATAAAACCCTGTATCTTACCAGATCACCATGGCTTAAAGTTACAACAACAACACTAATTTCAAAAAGCTTACAAACTCATGGGAAATGATTAATGCTCAATTGAATCATCAGTAGATCAAGGAAGAAATAAAGAAAGAAATTAAAGACTTCCTAGGATTTAACAAAAAAGAATATACAACATTAAACCCATGGGGCACTATAAAAGCAGTGCTAAGAGCAAAGTTCATAGCACTAAGTGCTTACATAAAGAATTTGGAGAAATCTCACACTAAACGACTTAACAGCACACCTGAAAGCACTAGAACTAGAAGAAACAGACTAACCCAGACGGAGTAGATACAAGGATATAATCAAATTGAGGGTTGATATCAGCAAAAAAGAAACTAAGAAAACAATACCAATAATCAAAAAAACAAAGAGTTGGTTCTTTGAGAAAATTGACAAATCTTATGAAAAGTAACCAAACAGGCAGAGAAAAAATATTCAAATTAACTAAATCAGTAATAAAAAGGTGGACATAAAAACAGGCACTAAGGAAATCTAGAGAATGAATCGTTAGTTCATACTTCAAAAACCTAAACTCCACAAAGTTGAAAAATTTAATGGAAATAGACAATTTTCTGGATAGGAACCATATACCAACATTCAATCAAAGCCAGATAAACAATTTAATAAACCTATAGCACCTAAGGAAATAGAAGCAGTAATTAATGTCTTCCAACCAAAGAAAGCCCAGGGCAAGATAGTTTCAGCAAAGAAAAGCTAATATCAATACTCCTCAAATTATTCCACAAAATGGAAACAGAAGTAACATTAGAAAATCCTTTTATAAGGCTACAGTTACTCTGATTACCAAACCACACAAGATACAACAAAGAAAGAGAATTACACACCAATCTCCCTCATTAACATTGATGCAAAAATAATAAAATACTGGCAAACTGAGTCCAAGAGAATATAAAAATAATCCATCATGATCAGGTAGGCTTCATCCCAGAGATGCAGGGATATTTCAACATATGACAATGTCAACATAATTTACCATATAAGCAAAGTGAGAGGGAAAAAATACCTACATGATCATCTCATTACCTTCTGAAGACACCATCGACAAAATCCAACACCCCTTCATTATAAGGTCTTGGAGAGATTAGGGAAAAAAGGAACATGCTTAAACACAATAAAGGCAATATACAGCAAGTCAACAGCCAACATCAAATTAAATGGAGAGAAACTCAAAGTAATTCCACCATGATCAGGAACAAGGCAAGGCTGTCCATTCTCTCTATATCTATACAATATAGGACTCAAAGTTCTAGCTAAAGCAATAAGACAACAAAAGGATATCAAGAGGATACAGATTGGAAAGCAGGAAGTCAAACTTTTGCTATTTGCAGATGTTATGTTAGTATACATTCGTGAACCTAGAAATTATACCAGGGAACTCCTACAGCTGAAACACTTTCAGTAATTTGGCAGTAACCCAAAACATCAGTAGCCCTATGGTATTCAAATGATAATAGGGCCGAGAAAGAAATCAGATAAATATCACTCTTTATCAGAGCCACAAGTAATAGAAAATATCTGGGGGCAAATCTAAAAGTGAAAATAAATGAAAGACCTTTATCACAAGAACATTAGGCCCTTGAAGAAATAAACTGAAGAAGATATGAGAAAAATTGAAAGATTTCCCATGCTCTTGTATAGGTATGTTGAATATCAACATAATAAAAATGGCAATCTTACCAAAAGCAATCTACAGATTCAATGCAATCAACATCAAAATCTTAACACAATTCTTCATAGACCTCAAAAGAATAATACTCAACTTCATATGAGACACAAACAAACAAACAAAAAACCCAGGATAGCTAAAACAATCCTGTACAATAAAGGAACTTCTGGAGGCATCACCATTCCTAACTTCAATTCTCTTTACTATAGAGCTAGAGTAATAATAACAACTTAGCATTGACATAAAAACAGACATGTGGACCCTTTTAAGGAGTGGATGGGGGTGAGTTGGGGGTGAAGGGATAACAGGAGGAGGAGGGAAAGAATAGGAACTGTGATTGGTATGCAAAATGAATAAAAGTTTTAGAAGAAAAAATATCATGGTTGTTATAGTGGTGAGTAACAATGACTTTGTCTTTCAAAGAAGGATACAGTATAACATGCTAGTCAGTGAAACTACAGCATGTTCAGTCTCGCTATCAGGAAAACCCACAGACTGTTCGGAACTCTCCACAGTTTGTAATACAGGACTACTGCATTTAAACACAATGCACTCTTCATGTAATGACTAAAGACTGAAAAAGTCATGGCAAATCTGAGATAAACCATTTAATAACACATAACTTAAGTCCGCACTGTGTGGAATCACACTTTCTGACTTGTACATACTGTAAGTTTGCCTCTAGCTAGAGGTCCTACTTGATCACATGAGTGTGCTGTTTAGTTCAGTTTACTAGTATGTGCTTGAAAATTTAGTACCTATGTCCACAAGTGATATTTAAGATTTCCTTTCTTTTTTTTAAGTGTAGCTGATTTTATTATTAAGTACCAAAAATTATTTAATATTGATATTGTAACATTTAGAGTTTAATATAGGAAATTTTAATTTCAAAATCTTTTATCTGCCACATTTTTAAACTATTTGTTTAAAAAGTATTTCTTATAGTATACCTGAGAATCTTTCAAAAATTTTCTTACACACCTTGAAGGAAGACAGCACTTTTCCTAACCTACTTCATTGTGTCCCTCTAATCCATTCCCCTTGATTCTTATTTCCACTTCCAAGCTTCTCTCAAAGCCCAGGAAAGGTTAACCCTCCGGGCATTCATCTCATATGGTGAACAAAGTCCTCTTTTTGCAAAGTTCAGTGCCACCAGGATCTCTTCAGAATCCCACAGAACTAGAGTAGCAATAAGACTACGGACTGCCTGGAGACCACTGTGCACATATAGGTGCATTGGCTCCCATGATATCCTTCTTCTGTGTTTTACTGGAACTATTTGCTTTGTAGACTCCTATACCTGTTTTTCTGTTATTGCTAAAGCAAACATAATTCCTTTCTGCTTCCCACTCTTTCCCCTCCCTTTCTATCTTCTTC
>PVIU01004533.1:0-125603 GCA_004026605.1 Ondatra zibethicus | reverse complement strand
AATACTCCATAGCCGGAGTTTGCACTGGCGGCAGGACCCAGGAAGCCGCGTTTTAAAATCGCGCGCCTTTTTTATGTTATTTTCTATTGCCAAGTCAGGAAATCTCTCTGCAACACGCAAACAGCAAAAAGCTGTGTTAAACTCTCTCTCTTTTTTAAGACATCTCAGGTTTTTAAGTGGATTCAGTCCACGTTGAGGCCCCAATCTGTTCTCTTTATCACTGTCTGTTGCAATGAGGGGCCCGGGCTGCATTCCCGGCGCCGGGCCCCTTGTGCCATCCGGCTCCCGGTGTGTACCCGAAATAATTACACGGAAACTGTATTCATTTAAATACTACCTGGCCCATTATCTCCAGCCCCTTATTGGCTAACTCTCACAAATTATTTTAGCCCATCTCCATTAATGTGTATCGCCACTTGAGTTGTGGCTTACCGGCATGAGTCTAACCCGTGTCCATCTTGTGCTGGAGAAGCATGGTGTCTGCGTCTGCCTTCTCTCTCACAGCATTCCCTTCTCTCTACTCCGCCCACCTAAGGGCTGTCCTACCAAAAGGTCATGGCAGTTTTCTTTATTTAACCAATGAGGGCAATACACAAATAGAAGACCCTCCTACACCATGAGGTCAGGGATGGTGATGCCTCCAGAAGATCCTTTTCTGAACAGTTTTTTTTTTTTTGGTTATCCTATGTTTTTTGTTTTCCATATGAAGTTGAGTATTATTCTTTTGAGTTCTCTGAAGAATTGTATTGTGATTTTGAGGGGTATTGCATTGAATCTGTAGATTGCTTTTGTTAAGATTGTCATTTTTATTATGTTGATACTACCTACCCAAGAGCATGGGAGATCTTTTCATTTTCTGATATCTTCTTCAAAGACTTAACGTTCTTGTCATACAGGTCTTTCACTTGTTTGGTTAGAGTTACCCCAAGATATTTTATGTTGTGATTATTGTGAAGGGTGATGTTTCTCTAATTTCTTCCTCAGCCCATTTATCATCTCTATTTAGGAGGCCTACTGTATTTTTTCTTTTTAAGTTAATCTTGTATCCTGCCACATTACTGAAGATGTTTATCAGCTGTAGAAGTTCTCTGGTAGAATTTTTGGGGTCATTTATATATGTTATTATATCCTCTGCAAAAAGTGAAGTTTGACTTCTTCCTTTCCAATTTGTATTCCCTTGATCTCCTTTTGTTGTCTTATTGCTCTAACTAGAACTTTGAATACTATATTGAACAGATATGGAGAGAGTGGACACCTTGTCTTGTTTCTGATTTTAGTGGAATCGCTTTCAGTTTCTCTCTATTTACTTTGGCTGTTGGCTTGCTGTCAACTCCTTTCACTACGTTTACATATGCTCCTTGTATCTCTGATCTCTCCAAGACCTTTATCATGCAGGGGTGATGGATTTTGTTGAAATCTTCTTCAGCACCTAATAAGATGATCATGTGTTGTTTTTTCTTTCAGTTTGTTTATGCAATGGGTTACATTGATCAATTTTCATAAGTTGAACCATACCTGCATCTCTGGGATGAAACCCACTTGATCATGGATTTGGATTTGTTGATGTGTTCTAGGATTCCATTTGCCAGTGTTTTACTGAGTATTTTTGCATTGATGGTTATGAGGGAAATTGCTCTGTGATTCTGTTTCTTAGTTGCGTCTTTGCGTGTTTTGGGTATAAGGGTAACTAGTCTCTTAAAAAGAGTTTAGCAGTGTTCTTTCTGTTTCTATTGTGTGTAACAATTTGAGGAGTATTGGCATTAGCTCTTCCTTGAAATTCTTGTAGAATTCTGAGCTGAAACCATCTGGTCCTGGGCTTACTTTGATTGGGAGACTTTTGTGAACTGCTTCTATTTCCTTAGGGGTTATAGGTGTATTTAAATCACTTATCTGGTCTTGATTTAATTTTGGTATGTGATACTTATCCAGAAAATTGTCCATTTCCTTTAGATTTCCAATTTTGTGGAGTACAGGTTTTTGAAGTATGACCTGATGACTTTCTGAAAATCCCCAGTGTCTGTTGTTATGTCCCCCCTTTCATTTCTGATTTTGTTAATTTGGGTATTTTCTCTCTGCCTTTTGATTAGTTTGGATAAAAGTTTGTCTATCCTGCTGATTTTCTCAAAGAACCAACTCTTTGTCTCATTGATTCATTGTATTGTTTTCCTTGTCTCTATTGCTATTAATTTCAGTCTGCAATTTTATTTCCTGTCATCTACCCCTCCTGGATGAGTTTGCTTCTTTTTGTTCTAGAGTTTTCAGGTGTGCTGTTAAGTTGCTAGTGTGAGATTTCTCCAGGTTCTTCATGTAGGCACTTAGTGCTATGAATTTTCCTCTTAGCACTGCTTTGATGGTGTTCCATAAGCTTGGGTATGTGCTGCATTCATTTTCATTGGATTCTAAGAAGCCGTTAATTTATTTCTTCCTTGACCCAGCAGTGCTTCAGTTGATGATTGTTCAGTTTCTATGAGTTTGTGGACTTTCTGCAATTAGTATTGTTGTTGAATTCCAGCTTTAAGCCTTGGTGATCCAATAAGATACAGGGGGTTATTCTAATTTTTTGTATTTGTTGAGGTTTGCTTTGTTACTGAGTTTGTGGTCAGTTTTAGAGAAGGTTCCATGAGGTGGTAAGAAGAATTTATATTCTTTTGTATTTTGGTGGAATGTTCTATAGATTATCTGTAATTCCCATTTGTGTCATGGTATCTGTTAGTTCCTTTATTTCTCTGTTAAGTTTTTCTCTGGCAGTCCTGTCTAGTGGTGAGAGTGGGGTGCTGAAGTCTCCCACTATTAGTTGCAGAGTTTGATGTGTGATTTAGGTTTTAGTAATGTTTCTTTCACAAGTGTGTGTGTTCTTGTATTTGGGGCATAGATGTTCAGAACTGAGACTTCATCTTGATGGATTTTTCATCCTATGGATATGAAATGTTTGTCCTTCTTTATTTCTTTTGATTACTTTTAAATTGAAGTTTATTTTGTTAGAAATTAGGATAGCTACACCAACTTGTTTCTTAGGGCCAATTAATTGGAAAATTTTTTCTCAACCCTTTACTCTGATGTAATGTCTGTCTTGAAGTTGAGGTGTGTTTCTTGTATGTGGCAGAAGAATGGATTCTGTTTCCATATCCGTTCTGTTAGCCTATGTCTTTCTATAGATGAATTGAGACCATTGATATTAAGGGATTAATGGCCAGTGATTGTTAGTTCCTGTTATTTTTTGTTTTTGTTGTTGTTGTTGGTATTGTGTGTATGTTTTCTTTCTTTGGGATTTACTGGTGTGGGTATTTATTGCCAGTATTTCTATGGGTGCATGTAACTTCTTTAGTATTTTCTGTAGAGCTGGATTTGTGAATAGGTATTGTTTAAATCTGGTTTTGTCATAGAATATCTTGTTTTCTCCATCTATGGTGATTGGAAGCTTTGCTGTGTATAGTAGCCTGGACTGGCCTCCCTGATCTCTTAGTTTCTGCAGAAGTCTGTCCAGAACATTCTGATTTTCAGAGTTTCCATTGAAAAGTTCTGAAAGTTCTCTGTAATTCTGACAGGTCTGCCTTTATATGTTACCTGACCTTTTTCCTTTGTGGCTTGTAATATTCTTTCTTTATTATGTATGTTTAGTGTTTTATTTATTATGTGGCAAGCAGACTTGTTTCATTTGTTTGTTTGTTTGTTTGTTTGTTTCTTTTGGTCCAATCTATTTAGTGCTCTGTAAGCTTCTTGTACTTTCATTGACCTGTCCTCCTTTAGACTGGGAAAGTTTTCTTCTATGATTTTGTGGAATATATTTTCTGTGCCTTTGATCTGGACTTCTTCTATTACTATTATTCTTAGGATCAGTCTTTTTATAGTGTCCCCGATTTCCTGGATATTTTGGAAGAATTTGTTGGATTTAACATTTTCTCTGACTGATGAATCTATTTCCTCTATAGCATATTCAATCTATATCTTTTCTATCTCTTGTATTCTGATGTTTGTGTTTGCATATGTACCTCCCAACGGTTTGCCCAGATTTTCCATTTCCAGAATATCCTCAGTTTATGTTTTCTTTATTGCCTCTAGTTCAGTTTTTAAGTCTTTAACCATTTCCTTCACATATTTGATTGCTTTTTCTTGGTTTTCTTTAAGGGATTTGTTGATTTCTTCCAATTTTTCGTTTGTCTTTTTTCTCCATTTATTCTAAGGAATTTTTAATTTCCTCTTTAAGGACCTCTATCATCTTCATAAAGTTATTTTAAAGATAATTTTCTTGTGTTTTATCTTTGTTGGACTATTCAGGTCTTGCTGTTGTAGAACCACTAGTTTCTGGTGGTGCTGTAATGCACTTTATGTTGTTGAGTGTATTCTTCCCTGTTGTATACCCACCTCTTCCTCCAATCGGTGCAGCTGGGACCCGCAGCTCTGGTAATCGCTCCTCTAAGTGCAGATAGGGCCATGGCTCTGGTGTGGGATGGACTCTGCCTTTCTAAGTCACTTTGATTGAGTCTCCTTTTCTTGCAGAAGTGTGAGTTTGTCCTCTTGAGAGTCTATTGCTGTTCTGAGAGCTCCTTTTTTTCCAAGATGCCATATTATTATTATGTAAGTAATGGTGGTGAGCCCCCCATCAATGGCTTTCATGGTATCGTATGACTGTGAGGGGTACCTGTATGATTGTGATGAAATCCCCCCGGACCACAGACTCTGTTTTTATGTGGACATTCTGTGGAAGGTAAGCTGAACCATATCAGTCACTATCCCTTTGCTATTTCTGTCACCAGTTCAAAGAGACATCTGAGGTTGTGCAGAAAGCTATGTGGTTGGACATCATCAAGAAAAAGCTGAGAGAGAGAGGTTACTCCCATGTGGAAGAGTTTGTGCAAGACATGAGGCTCATCTTCCACAATCACAGGACCACGTTCAAGGTCAGCATCCCTCTCTGGCTGCATTGCATCTTCTTTTCACTGGGTTACTCTTTCCTTCAGTTTCTGTTACCTGGAAAGTCTAGTTTCCCACACCTTCCTGCAAGAACGTAGCATAAGCAATAAGTCTGAGAGTGCCAGACACAGTGGGGCATGCCCTGATTACAGCCTTCAAAGGCTGAATTAAGAGTATTGTCTTGTATTGAAAGCCTGCCTTGTCTACACTATCGGACCCTATCTCGAACGAACAAACAAACCCAAAATGCAAAAACCTGGAAGTGAGCTGTATTTTTTGTTTTGTTTTGTTTTTCAGTGTAAGATCTAGCAGGTGTCTAGACACCATAAAGGTCCCCAGCATCAGAGAGTTCAAAGCCTGTCTATGGAGGACACACACACATGAGAATCTATTTCTATTAATTAGTTTAAAAAATATGTCTCTGTGTTAATCTGGGCCTGATAGTACAGTATTTAAATCCTAGCATATGAAAGGCAGAGACAGGCAGATCCCTGAGCCTGAGACTATCCTCAGAGCAGGTTCCAGGACAACCAATGCTACACAAAGAAGTCCTATCTAGAAAAAAAGTGTGTGTGTGTGTGTGTGTTTGTGTTTTTGTGCACAAGTGTGCGCGTGAAGGCATGGTGTATGTTCTTGTGGCTTTAGGTGCCTATGGACTAGAGGCATTAGATCTTCCCAAACTGATATCACAGTTCCATGCCATGAGTGCTGGGAATTGAACTTGGGTCTTCTGCAGAGTCAGTACATACTCTTAACCACTGAGCCATTTCTTCAGATCCTAGCTTAAATCTTTGTGTGTGCATATAGATATGTGTGTTGTATATGTATGCATGAGTCTGTTTATGTTCATGGGTAAATTGCAGATGCTTGTGTCATAGTACACATGAGGACCAAGTTAGAGGGCAACCGTGAGTTTTGTTCACATTTCACCTTGTTTGATACATGGCAACCTGTCGATCACCACTGTGGAGGCTGGGATTGTGGATGTGTGCTACCACATACAGGTTTCTGTGGGTTTGGGGATCTGAACTTAGGTCCTCACACTTGTGTGGCAAATGTTAACCCACTGAGTCATCTCCCCAGTCGGACGATTTTCTGCTTCTAATGTTCTTCTAGGCCCAGTTCTTAGAAATAACAAAGTCTAAGTTTCCTAACATGTGACTGGAGCACGAAGTTCACAGATTCCATCAGAGGGTAGACGTGCTGAGGAGATGTTTCTCTCACTGATAACGAGCACCATCATTCTTGCCTTTGTTGTTTTCTAGGACCTCAACTTTGGCCAAATGGGACTTAGACTGGAGTCTGAGTTTGAGAAGAATTTCAAGGAAGTGTTTGCTATTCAGGACACAAATGAAAACAGTTGACTGATGTCACAGATGCTGCTGGTGTCCTGGCGCCATGTCCTTTTCTGGCCAGGTCTTCCCATCTACAGCAGTGAGCGTTCTTTACTGATGCTATCATCTCCAGGGGATTCTCGGGGATCACATGCAGACAGCTGCAACTGGGAATCACACCTCCTGGTCTTGTGGTCCATCCCCCTGCCTCTAGCTGGAATGAAGGGTGTGCTAGATTGCTGCTCTCTGCTCCTCAAGTCCAACTGGCTTAGCTCTCCCCCTGCACATAAGTTGCTTACCTTGTCCCTACTCCCGAGAGTACTTTACAATAAACCACAAGCTTCCAAGACTTCAACTTATGTGGTGATACACTCCTGTAGCCCTAGCCCTTGGAATGCTGAGGCAGGAGGATAGCTGTAAGTGTGATGCCAGCCTGGGCTACATAGTGAGTTTCAGCTACTCTGGGTTATAAAGATCCTGATTCAAGAGCAAACAGCTCACCAAATAAGACAAAAAAGGCCTCAATTCTGAATCTTTTTCTAGGAGTCTCATCCTAAGATGATGGTCTTAGAAGCAAAGCCTCAGGGTGGGATTCTAGAGTTGGGTCACTGTCCAACCAAAAGGTGATTGTGACATGTCAATAGGCCCTTGTGTGTTAAGCCAGCTCAGGAAACAAATATTAGCCTGTAGAAAGGCACTAATGACTGTGTGAGCTATAGGCAAAGTGGTATATTTGCTAGTGGATGGAGAAAAAGTAACTTGAAAGGATGATGGGATTTGGTGGCTGTTAGTACTTTTTAACTAATAGATTGACAGGAACCAGGCATTGGTGATGCATGCCTTTAATCTCAGCTCTCAGAAGGTAGAGGCAGGTGGATCCCCATGAGTTTGAGGTGTTCCAGGATAGCGGTGGTTACACAGAGAAACCGTGTCTTGAGAACAAACAAATAAACAAACAAAAAAGAAAGAAAAGAAAGAAAGGAAAGAAAGAAAAAAGAAAGAGAAAAAAAAGGAAATTGACATGTGTAGATACAGAATCCCAAGTATTAAGGAAAGAGACACCCAGTCCTGCAGCTGTATTTTCAGATAGCAGCAAAGGCATGTTCCAGGCCCTTACATTCAGAAAGACAGAACTCCAGCAAAGACTGGATTCTAAGTTCATAAAGTCCCTTGTGCCAAAGTCAGGGTCTTGAACCTCAGGATGAGGTAGTGAAATAGTTTATTCGGGAGAACTGTGAACTTGTTTCCTCTGAAACTACTTGTCAGTGAAAGAATTGCTTTGCTCTTTCTCGGAAGAAAGAGCTACCTCTGTCCCCTATCTTGCTTGAATGAAGACTACGTGTGGCCTTCAAGGATGACCCAAGTAGACAAGCCCTGGATGGGGCTTCAAGGTGTGAAAGAGGAGCCACACACCAGAGAAATAACATGATCAGCAGACAGGAGGGGCAAGGAGGTTGTATTTGCCGGTGGACACTGGATAAAAAAAAAGCTGAAATGCTAAACTGGCTAACAGTATTATCAATACCGATGTGTTCTTTTTTTATCTTTTAAATTTTTTATTCATTATACACACCAACCCCAGTTCCCCTTCTATCTCCTTCTTCCGCTCCCCCTACCTCCCCTCAACTCACCTCCCATCCACTCTTTAGAAAGGGTAATGCCTCCCATGGGGAGTCAACTCAACCTGGCACATTAAGTTGAAGCAGGACTGTTTGGATGGAAGCTCACCCCAGCCCCTGGCATCCAGTTATCCAAAGAGTCTGGACTGTTCAGGTGGGGGCTTCAGCTCAAGCCCCGTCCCCTGGAGCTGCCTCAGTCCAGACTCTGCCCCCACCATGAGAAAGCCTGCCAAACGGTGACTCCTCCCCAGAGATACTCAAGACCATGGTCACGGGGTATTTAAACTGTCTCCCAGAGAACAAACACATGGTTTCCCAGTCTTGCTTTCCCGTCTCCTCTCTGGGGGGTTGGAAAGCCATCAGGGAGCATTTGTAGCTATTAAACCTAGGCTTTGTCTAATTCGGTTTGATTTGGTCTTAATTATTGCATCGGTGGAGAGTCTTATGGGGGTGCAGAAACTTTTCAAGGACCAAGCCCCCCCCCCCCGCATCTATTCACATTGCTTCCCACCAGTGAAAGGAACATGTGGCTCTTTCAGGGGCTTTTGTACACAACATCTGATCTAATGCTGATATTTGGAAGCCCAAGTCTCCATCACTGTCTCCTGAGAGAGGAGGCTATAAAGATAATAGATAATGTCCCTGCTACAGTGAGTCCACTGGACCTCCAGAAACACCAAGCAACCATTTCCCCAGTTTCTAGAAAGAGCCAGAGCCGTTTGTGCAGCCGGCACTAACCAGGAAGCTGGTTCTTAAAGAAACTGCATCTCTGCTCAGTACCAGCAAACAAAGCCTATCTGAAAAATACAGCTACCAAGAACCTCCAATTGACTCGTGTTTTTGTGGGCCTAGAAGCTTCCCCCTTTTTTGCTTTCTTTATCTTTTTGTGGAAGTACATTGCTGAATGTTGGGTGCCATTAAGTAACTGCAGGTTGCGCATTCATTTCCCGGCCACCCAGACCCAAATAATCATACAAAAACTATATTAATTAAAGCACTGTTTGCCTAATGTCTCAGGCGTATCCCTAGTTATCTCTTATACCTTAAACTAACACATTTCTATTCTGTGTAACACTGTGAGACTGTGGCTTGCTGGTAAGGTTCTGGCATCTTTCTCCTTCAGCAGCTACGTGGTGTCTGCCTGACTCTACCTTCTTTCTCCCTGCATTCAGTTTGGTTTTCCTGTCTACCTATATTCGGCCCTGCCATAGGCCAAAGCAGCTTCTTTATTAATCAATGGTAATAAAAAATATTCATAGCATACAGAGGGGAATTCCACAATAAAAAGGGCTATGGTTGGCAATCTGATGAAAACCATTTAAAGTTGCGTGAATCTTGAGTGAGAGTGGAGGTAAGATGGTATGCTATCTTGCTGTGGAATAATCCTTCTTTACACTGTGAATGTATTATTCTCATGGCTTAGAGTTGGGCTGGAAGAGATTGGGTGGGAGAGCCAGACTAAGAGGATGCTAGGAAGCAGAAGAGGAGAGTGAGAAATCGCCATCCAGAATCAGAGGAAGTAGGACATGTACAAAATAGGTAACAAGTCATGAACCACATGGCAGCAAGTAAAGGAATGGAAATGGGTTAATTTAAATGTAAGAGTTAGCTAGTGAGCTCAAGCTATTGACTGAGCATTAACAATTAATATTAAATTTCTGAATGGTTATTCAATTCAAGAACAGTTGCCAGCACAGGAAAACTCAGTCTACAAATGTCATTTTAATATGGGGCTGGAATTTCCTCATAAGACCTGACAAAGTCACTTGCTCAACTATATTCATAGCAGCATTATTTGTAATAGCCAGGAACCCAGAAACGACCTAGAGGCCCCTCAACCGAAGAATGGATAAAGAAAATGTGGTACATTTACACAATGGAGTATTACTCTGAGGTAAAAATTTTGAAATTTTGTAGGCAAATGGATGGAACTAGTAAAAGCCATCCTGAGTGAGGTAACCCAGACCCAGAAAGACAAACACGGAATGTACTCACTCATAGATGAATATTAGATACAAAGCGAAGGATAACCAGGCTATAATCCACAACTCCACAGAAGCTAAATAAAAAGGAGGACTCCAAGAGGGACACACATGGAGGGCCTCAGGAAGGGGAAATAGTTAAGATCTCTTAGGTAAACAGGGAGGGGGTAGAAGAAGTGGATGGGGGAAGGTGTGGGGAGCAGGAAAAGAGAGGGAGGGGAAACTGGGGCTGGTCTGTAAAATGAAAAAAATTAAATAAAAAAGACCTAATGAAAATTATAAAAGGATTCTAAACACACAAAAATGGAGTCAAGCATAGCTTCTTGGTAACCAACTTTTTCATGTAGACTGTTTGCTGGCAGGAAGCAGAGGCATGGTTCCTTTAAGACATGGCTTCCTTGCTTGTGCTAATGGTATGGACACAGCTCTTTTTGGAGGTCCTGCTACCAAACATTTAAGGGGTTTATGAGTAGTGGTTAGCATGCTACTTGGTGGTAGAGTGGACCCAACAACTTGCAAACGTTAAGTTTTATTTAGGAAGGTAAATAAACAGGAACAGGAAGGACAATACAGAAAGTCAGAAGCAGAAGTGTGGCAGGGCTTTTACACAGAAGGGCAGAGGGGAGGGCGGGCTCTCTGAGCACTGTGCAGTTGATGGCTGGAGGGGTGCTATGAGAGCAAAACTGTGTGCTTACACTGTTGAGGTTGTTGGTTTGTTTCATCGGTTGAAACATTTCTTCGGAAAGTCTTCCCAGATCGGATTCCTACTGTGACTCCAAGATTGTTGAGCTTGCTGTTCTGAAAGGGAAGTAGGAAATCAGTGATAGCTGTCACTTGGTAAGCTTGGCCAGCCAGTTCTTAGACTATTCCAATGGGGAGGTTTAACACAGTTAAGAGAAGCTTTGGGTGGGTGGTAGGGCTTAAAGATTGCTCAGTAGGTAAAGGCACCTGCTGCTAAGCAGACTGAGTTCAGTCCCTGGGATCCAACTCAGGTGGAAAGAGAACCAACTCCAGCAGGCTGTCCTCTGACCTCCACACGCACCGCACCCTGCCTACACTGAGGCACTGTCTCCCCACAAAGTCAATGAATAGAAGTGTGACCGTTTTCTTTTCTTTTCTTTTCTTTTCTTTTTTTTTTTTTTAAAGAAAGTAGTTATATTCCCTGAGGGTTTGGTATATCTCTTTCTTGGGAAGACAGAAATAAAACTAGTATTGCATGCTTAATATCCCTTGCACTAAATGTCTGAGATCAGCAGTAGTTGGGTTTTAGATACTGGGATATTTGCCTATACATAACGAGACACCACAGGAGTGTGATCAAAGTCAAAATCCAAAACTCATTTGGTTTATATAAATATTTCACATATAGGCCAAAAGCAATTTTATACAATATTTTTCAAATATTTTGCAAGAAACAAAGTTTTCATGGCATGTGATTTTCCACTCTACCATGTTGGTCTAGGTGAGATACTACAGCAGAAATGAGCAGAGTCTTCCTTTCCCTGCACTTTTAATCCCTTGGAAATTCATTAGGATAGATAAGGAGTTATGGAATTTGAAGAAGAGGCAGAATCTTAATGCTACTGAAATGCTAGCAGGGCAGTGGTGGCACACACACCCTTCTGCTCCTCCTAGAGAAGCGGAGGTGGGTGGATCTCTGTGAGTTCAAGTCTGTTCGGGTCTACATAGCAAGACCCTTCCAAACGTATCCTTTCAGCAAGCCACTGTCACTGCCCTAGTTAAAAATAAACTAAAAGATGATATTAGAGTCTCAAAGTAGTCACAAAAGGTAAACTGACAGAATGTTACTTATTCATTTTAGGCCCAACACTTCAGTTAGCTATATCTTATCTCACATACCCACCCTGAATTTGGGGCACAAAGAGCCATCTTTGACTGGCTATAGAGCTAAAATAAAAAAGTAATGGAGAGACATTAATTGCTCTTTCTAGGATTATCAGAGACAGCGGAGTATAGTTTCTACACCCCAAACTCATGTCACTCTGGACAAGATGAAGTTTTCATGCCCACTTCATGCCTCAGGGGACAAAGACTCAATGTGACAATGTCATTGTACCTCCTTCCCCACCTCTCAGCTGTCTACCTTGACCTCTGTCTGGTGTTCTAGACTCCTGCTGTACTTTCTTTTCACTAAAGCTGGTTTAGATTTCCTTCTGGTCTCCCCTCAGATCTTTGAGAAAGTGTTTTAAAGACATGCCCCCAACCTTAGGTCACCTCATTCAATGACAAGTGGGATTTTCTAATTCTGTGACAATTTTTTAAAAGATTTATTGCTATTTATTACAGTTATTATTAAAGTATTATTAATATTTGTATCCGTCAGAAGGAAAGGCAGAGCATCACTCAGCACTGCTCAGAGAAGCTGCTTCTTGCAGTAGATGGGAATTTACAGACCCACAACTGGCCAAGGTCCAGAGACTGACTATGGAACATTCAGTTCTAAATGGAATGTCTTTTTTTGGGGGGGGGGTTGAGACAGGATTTCTCTGTAGCTTTGGACCCTGTCCTAGAATTAGTTCTTGTAGAGTGGGCTGGCATTGAACTCACAAAGATCCACCTGCCTCTGTCTCCCGAGGACTGGGATTAAAGGCAGGCCCGACAACAGCCTGCTAAATGGGATGTCTTTATCAAAGCCCTCTCCTCAAGGCTCAGGGATCTAAGTGGCACAAAGACTGTCAGACCTTGAAGTGGTGGATGAGTCAAGGAAACAGCATCTTCCAGACACTGGAGAGCTCATACACCACAAGCCTCGTGGTTTACTGGCAAGGTTTTGGTCTGTCTGTCTCCTGCAGCGGCTACATGGTATCTCCGTAATCCAGCCTACTCTCTCCTCCTCTATCTGCTTGGAATTCCTGCCTTGCCCTATTCTGTGCTGCAATAGGGCCCAAAGCAGCTTCTTTATTAACCAATGACACTCACAGCATACAGAGGGGAATCCCACATTACATACACATAGAGACTCTGACGGGATGCTGAAGAAAGACCTGCAGAGGTTCAAACCATACAAAATCCCTTCCCTGAGAAGTAAACACCAAGTCACACCCCTAATCAGAAAGCTATTCACAGTTAGTACCTGCTGGGACCGTGAAAGTCAGTTTTCTCCAACAGAGTGTCACTGGGTATAGCAGCCTTTCAGGATAGGCGCCATGCCCAGGAGCAGCTGATCCACATAAAACAGACTGTTTGAGTTTTTGTTCTTTTTTCATGTGTGTGTCTGTGTGTGTGGATACACACACTTTTTGTGTTGTTTTGCTATCTTTTGTCTGGTTTGTCTGTTTCTTTTAGTTTGTTTTGCTTATCTTTTTTTTTGTTTTGAGAGGGAGAAAATCTGCAGTTGAGTGACTACAGAGGGAAGGAGGACCTGGGAAGACTTGGGGGAAGGGGAAGAATGCTATGAAAATGTGTGACAAAATTTTAAAATAGAAAATTAATTAATTGAAATATATTATTATTATTATTGTTGTTATTAATGTTTTCTTGTTTGAGACAGGGTCTCATTGTGTAGCCCTGACAGGCCAGAACTTGCTCTGTAGACCAGGCTGGCCTTGAGTTCACAGAGATCTGCCTGCCTCTGCCTTTGTCATTTTTATTACTTTTAAGCATGTGTGCTTATGTGTGATGTGTGCATGTGACTGCGGGAGCCTGAGGAGTTAAGAAGAGGGTGTTGCATTCCCTGGAGTTGGAGTGCATGCGAGCCCCTGACGTGAGTGCTGGGAGCCATACTCCTCTTCTTCCCGGAGCAGCAAGGACCCTGAGCCATCTCTCCAGCTCTGTGACAAGAACTTTTTGCTACAGCACCAGGACATTTAGATACTAAGAAATTTGAGGTTTGGCAATGCAAGAAGTCCAATTTTCTCTCTTTATAGATGAGAAATGCTGTCTGTCTGTAAAATACACTTTTGTTCCCTGCAACCGTGAGAAGCTCTGTAGCCTGCTGCTCTCCACTGGTGAAAATCGACTGTCCGGAAGTGAGCTTCCAGAGGTCCATTGTGAGTCACTGCTGCTTTCTCAGCCTGCATCGTGGGGCTTCTCGACTCCTCCCTCAACTTTGACTTGTGCAGGCTTGCCCCATGATGAGGGCAATTATGGCATCTACCTGACATGAGGAAAAGTGACTCATCTCAAAGAGAAAAGAAAGCAAAGCAGAGGCTCTTACTTTATAAAGTATGCTGTGGTTCTGAAAGATGAGGCGCATGTCTGCAATGAAACGTTGTACCAGTGGTGTGCCTTCTTGTTCAGCCTGTTCTTGATTTTGTTTATCCGCATGTGCTCCGGGAGGTCTGGAAAGTCTTCTTTCCTCTGTTGTGTGGAGAACTGAAAGGGTGCTACCAGCGTAGTCCTGAGTTGGCCTTTCGTGTACTCTGTTGCCATTTCCACACATCCTGGGTCCCCTGGCCTTCAGCATCCAGGCAAAATGCTTAGTCAGCCTAGGTGCTAGCATTTCTGGGGTCCCACATCTCTGCATGTGCCCTCAGCATTCAGGCATACTGCTAGTCACGCTAGGGCCTTGTGACCTATGTAATCCGTGTGCATGTGCAACATGGCCATGTATATGTATGCATGACTATGTAAACCCCTATACGCATACTCTAAACTACCTTTAAAATGTGGACATGCCCACCCCATGTTCTTTTTTGCCACATTTCTTTGAGACAGGCCTGTGCTCACCTCTTTCCTTTTTCTTATTAAGAAAAACTCTTAAAGAAGGTTTTGTTGTCTATTCTCGCACATGGTAATATCATTGGTGCCGAGGCACAACAGGCTCCCCTACTGCTCCCGACTAGGTTCATCTACAACTGCCCATATTCCATCTGCCAGGCTGCTGGGTCACTTTGCACAACACCGGCTGCTTCAGTTGGAGAGTTTGTTCCCTTCTGGTTGGTGTAAATACTCCCCTGAACCCATGGGAGTTACTGTTGAGTGTCCAGCATCCTTCTGGTGTTCTAGAAAACAGGGGTATACCTACCCACTGCCTTTAAGGCTATGGATGGCCCCTTTTGTTGACAGTCACCTCTGGCAATTCCCCATAGCTGAGGACTGTATGTATGTACACACACACACACACACACACACACACACACACACACACACACCACACACACACACACACACACATGATTCTATCTAATGACCTACTTCCTGAGGAGCGCAGGCAAATTTGGGAACAGGCCAGAATATGTGCAGACAATATAATGGTCTGTCTTGTCCCTTTAAGAGACAAGCCCTGCCCACTCCCTCCCCCATCCACTGTGTCAAGCAGATCTCCCTTCTGCTTTCAGCCTGAGTTCCTTTCTTTCTGTCTCTCTCCTGAAGAGGCAGCCTCTTCCTTGCTCCCTTCTCCCCACTTCTCCTCTTTCCCCCTCTGTTTCTCTCTCTCTCTGTGCCTCTCTGCTCTTCTCCCTTATCCCCTTCCCCCTTTCCCTTTCCCCTCCATAACCTACTAAATAAATATTCAACCTCACTCTGTATGGCGTGCCTAATAGGTATCTGTCTCTCACCTGCCATGCGACTCCCTTCCTGGGATGGCTGCCTTCATGGCTTGCCATGGTCTCATGCCTGCTGCCCACTGCTGACACTTGGGGAACTACAGTGTTTTATTTAAACCATAACAAATAAGACTCACCAGACTAATGCAGCCCCTCCCCCTGGGGCTGAGGCAGTTCCCAATTGAGGCCCACACTGGGATTACAACACCCCAAATAGTGCTCTAGCTAGGGATTAGTTTATAACTTGCCTCCTGATAGGTCTCTGTAAGGCTGCATTCAAGCCAGCAAACTATGATTAACTCCTGGACATCATTCAGGACAGACAGAAACATCTGTCTCAGTTCCTAGAACACTTCACAAAGACTCTTGCAGTATACTAACCTAGATCCTGAAAGCCCAGAAGGCAGACAGCTCCTTATGACCCATTTCTTTTCCCAGATTTTCCCCAACATTAGGGCCAAGCTTAAGCATTTGGAGAGCATGCCCCTGACCCCACAGGCAGAAGTCTTAGGGCTGGCTTTTCAGGAGTACCATGGAAGAGAAGATAAAGTCCGTAAACAAAACCACCAAATTCTGGCCGAGACCATCCAACTGGCATTGGTGACTGCCTGTGCTCCCTTGCCCCCTGGATCATTGATTTTTTTTCTGTTTCAAATGTGGTCAAGATGGTCACTGTGCCCGGACTTGACCTAACCTCAGTCCTCCCACCCCCACCCCCCCCAGGCATGTCCAAGGTGTCATCAAGAGGTACATTGGGTGATCAATTGGCCCCGTGCACCTCCTGGCATGGGGATATCAAACACATACCACCCTCCAACTGACCTTCTAGGCCTGGCTGTGGATAACTGAGGGTGCCCAGGTTCCCTTTACCTGACCACTGTCACCACTAACAGGGAGCCACAGATAGATATCATGGTATCAGGGCAGTCCATTTCCTTTCTCTTGGATACTGGAGCCATATACTTAGTCTGAGGGAGTTTTGGGGTCCCACCTCTCCTCTTTTCCCTATTGGGGTAGGGGTACCAGCCTTACCTTACTCATCAGACCCTACCACTCAATTGCATTTTGAGGGTTATTCCTCTCACTCATTCATTTTTGATAGTACCAACATGCCCTGTACCTCTTATGGAAAGAGATTTTTAGCCAAAGTGGGAGCTTCTATTTAATTTATTCCCCCCATTTGCCTGACCCCAGGCTCACCAGCAGCTCCTCTCCTCTTCCTAGCTACCTGCCCTACTGGTTCCAACATGTCATTTCTTTTGCCAGCCTCTCAGGTAGACCCCCAAGTGTGGGACACCAAAAACCTTTCTGTTGCTAGACACCATTTGTAATGATCTGTTCTGTCTCTTTAAGAGACAAGCCATGCCCACTCCCTCCCCATCTGCTGAGGCAGGCAGATCTTCCTTCCTGCTTGCAGCCTGACTCTCTTCCTTTTCCATCTCCCTCTCAAAGAGACAGCTTCTGCCTTTCCCTACTTCTCCCCTTCTCCCTTCTCTCTCTCCTCTCTCTCTTTCTCTCTCTCTCTCTTTCCCCCCTCTCTGCTCTTCTCCTTCTCCCCCTTCCCCTCCATACATCCATAACCCATGAAATAAATATACAACCTCACTCTGCATGGTGTGCCTATCTGTCTGTCTCTCGCCCGCCATCAGCATGTGGCTTACTGCCGGGGACCAGCCACTTTCGGAGACCTGCTGCATGGGAATTGTGCTGTCCATACCTGGGACTGGCTGCTCTGGGGCCCACTGCCCCCTGCCTGTCACTACATGGCCCGCTGCCTGCCACTGCCTGGGACCTGCAGCATTTCTGCCGCTGCAGCCACTTAGGTGATCCACAGCATTTTATTTTTACCTTTACACCATTCCCCTATTGTCATCCAATTACAAGATCCCACAACTACATTACCCAAGCTCAGTACCATCTCTCATTCCAGAGCCTTAGGGGACGTAAGCCTATCATCTCTGACCTTCTAAGAAAAAAGCTGCTTTGCCCCAAAGAGGACAAAGGTCAGAGAGTTTGGGACTTGTTTATAGTTCATTCAAGGTTATCTTGCTTCTACCTCAAACAAAGGTCCCACGTAATTGTAAATCAGAGAGTTCTACTCTCCCAAGGGTATTGTCAACAGGTGTGGCTAATTGCCAGCCCTTGTGCTCCTGGAATAGGGAAGTAGTTTGTTCCTGAGGATCCAACTAAGTTTAAGTTCCCTTTATGGAAAAAACTTGGGATTCCACTTAGAGAGTGGTTTGCCTACAGAGTGTTTTGTCTAAGGCATGAGTGATGAATGTAGCCCATGACTTTCAATTTGTATGTTAATGCAGTCTTTTGTCTTACTCCTACCTTTTGGGGTCAGGGATATATTAACCAGATAGAAATTATACATGGGTGAATTTTCAGTACTCACTGAGAAATTCCCTTCCCATACTATCCTATATGTTTCTGCATTTTATTATTTTCATTCATGTCTTTGTATTCTTTACCATATTTCTAAATTCCCATGCCTCCACTTTGGAGAAAGGTATTTTTGTCAACACCCCACCTCTTCTCCTTTCAACACTCTTACTCTTGACTTGCAGTTAAGAAATCTAATGGAATCTACTGTCTGGTACAAGACCTCTGGCTCATCAATTCTGCAGTGATCCCCCTCTATCCTGTGGCACATAACCCTTACACTCTTCCTTCCAGGAACATTTCACAGTTCTGGATCTCAAGAACACTTTCTTCTCTATCCCTTTCATCACTCAGTCTCAAAGTATCTTTGCTTTTACCTGGCTGAGCCTGATGCTCATCTCATCACACAGCTCACGTGGACTGTCTTACCCCAGGGGTTCAGGGACAGTCCACACCTATTAGGCCAGGCCCTAGCTTCTGACTTATTCTCTTTGTCTTTCCCCAACTCTAAACTCATGCAATATGTAGATGACATTCTACTTTGCAGCCCATTATTACAAATCAGCCAAACTAGCACCTCTGCTCTCTTAAATTTCTTGTCCAGCTGGGGATATAGAGTCTCACCTCCCAAGGTCCAACTGTCCACCCCTCAGGTCACCTACTTGGGTCTAACTACTACCCCAACCCACAAAGCCAGTACCTTAGGCAGAAAGCACCTAAACCAGTCTCTTGCAGTCCTCTTTACCAAGGAGTAGAGATTTTATCATTTCTAGGAATAGCTGGCTTCTTACAATCCTGGACCCCCTCTTTTTCTCTCCTTGCTTGCCCCTTATAGGAGGCAGCTCTTTGCTCTATGCACATATCCCTGCTCTATCCCATTACTAAGCTCTTCCAGAGGCTCCAGCTCTTCATCTCCCAGGCCTAACTCGCTCCTTCTCCTTCTATGGAACAGACAAGGAGGGATATGCCCCTGGGGTCCTAGGCCGTCTGCTGGGATCTTCCTTTGCACCTGTAGCGTACCTGACAAAGAAACTAAATCTTACCACTCAGGGCTGGGGCACCCTGCATATGTGCTTTAGTAGCTGCCAGGCTTCTTTTTTATGAATCAAAGAAACTAAGCTTTGGGTCACCAATCACTATCTTCTCCCACCACAACCTGTCTCCTCTCTTAACTTATGAAAGCTTACAAACTCTACGTCCTTCCCGAGCTCTTCCTCTTCAAGTGGCACTAGTGGAAGATGCCACACTCACTTTCCAATCTTGCCCAACCCTCAATATCTCAGATCTTCTCCCTCAACCTAATTCTGACTATTCCCCATCTCATTCCTGCACTGAAACCCTAGAGGAGCTGCTGACCCATCCTTCACACATACAGGAGGGCCCGTTGCCTCAGTCCACCTGTATCTGGCACACAGATGGCAGCTCCTTTTTACATGAGGGGATCCGTAGAGTGGGCTATGCCATAGTATCAGGTACTGGGGCGGCGTGGTTGAAGCATGGCACTCCCTGCCCAGGCTACTAACCAGCAGGCTGAATTAGTAGCTCTCATTCACGCTTTCCAATTAGCACAAGGACAATACCGAAATGTTTACATAGACTCCAAATGTGCCGTTCATACTCTCCTGTCCCACGCTGCCATCTGAAAAGAGCATGGGCTTCTTACGACAAAAGGAGGATCCATAACTAACTCAGATTAGACTGTGGCCATGCTAAAAGCCTCCCATCTCCCCAAAGCTATAGGAATTATTCACTGCCAGTCTCATCAGACCAACAGCTCCATTATCTCTAAGGGAAGCAGCTGAGCTGACCAGGCAGCGCTAGAAGAGCAGCTTCTAAGGCCCAGACTCACCTCATCCACTGTAGGGAATTCATACACTACAACCCACATCCTCACAGTCACCCCTGACACCCGACAAATTTTGTCCTCCCTACACCAGCTCTTTCACCCTAATAGTTAGGTTCTGTCTCTTTTTGTCAAGGCTCCCCTACAGCCCATCCTTGAGGATTTACAGTTCTCAAAAATTATCACTACCTCTTATAAAATCTGTCAAAAATCAGATCCCAATTCCAAATATTGTAGCTTCCCTTTTCTTATCCACGAGGCCAGGGGCTCCCTTCTGGCTGACTGGCAACTTGATTTTACTCACATGCCCACAGTCAGATGGGTTAATTATCTTCTGGTCTTAGTGAATATACTCTCAGGGTGGGTAGAAGATTTTCTGACCTCTATTAAGAGGGCCCAGACGGTCTCTGGGAGATTATTCCCCAATTTGAGATTCCTGCTTCTCTCCAGTCTGACAATGGCCTCAAATTCACCTCCCAGATTTCCCAGATCTTATCTAAAGCTCTCAACATCCCCTGGTATTTTCATATCTCATGCCACCCCCGGTCTTCAAGAAAGGTAGAATGAATTAACCACTCTTTAAAAATTATTCTTGTTAAAAATGTCACAAGTATCTAGAATTCAATCAACATTAATTTTAATTCACTGAGTCTGAGCTGGAGCCAAGCACTAGATGCTTAAACATTCTGAGGGGTTCTAATGCACAGTCATCAGATGCATCTCTGTCTCCAAGCCGTGGTTCCTGGACCAGAACCCTCAGTGTCTGCCTCAGTCTCCAATGAGCCATCAGACTCCACAGATGAGAGCTCAATGTCTTGTCTCCAGCAGAGAAACAAAAGAAGTGTGGTTGTGCCTAAATATGGGGCCTTCAGAGGTGAGAAGAAGTTCTGGGACTGGAATTACAGATGGATATAGGCTACCGTGTGAATGCTGGGAATGAACCTGGGTCTTTTGAAAGAACAGCTAGTTCTCTTAACCAATGAGACATCTTTCCAATCTCTAGGTTTTAAAAAATTACATTTTATTCATGTATTTGTATAGATACTCATGTGACACTCAGGTGGAGGGCAAAGGACAAATTTTGGAAACCTGTTTTCTCTTTCCATCATATGGTTGTTGGCGATTGAACTCAGGTCGTCATGTTTAGCAAGAAGAACCTTTAATACCTGAACCATATTGCCACGCTGTTGCTTTACTATTTTTAAGGGTTGTTCTCACTTCAATCTCAAATGTTTTAATGTTAAATGGAGCACTGGCCTTTAATATTGCATAATATTTTTTAAAATATCAATCACAACAATACCATATTATTAAATACATTTTTATCATCAGTGAATTAACAACTATAATGTGATAGAACTGGACAACTAACAATTTGTAGGTGATGGCCTCAGACATCATGGCAGAAGGTCACGAGACAGTTACCCCTTTCTTTGTTCATTGTGGATTTGGTGGGTTTTTCTTCTGAAAGACAGAAAAGACCACTAATGTGGTGGCTCCCAAGGCTTGTTCCTATCTCTATCTCACCTATTTTGATGCTCAAAGCAACCCTGGCCCCTCATGCTGTGTAAAATCACAACTATATGAATACCATAGAATGAATTCAAATTTAGTCAAATCCGGCATCACAATCCCTGACTTCAAGCTCTACTACAGAGCTACAGTACTGAAAACAGCCTGGTATTGGCATAAGAAGAGACAGGAGGACCAATGGAAACTAATAGAAGACCCAGATATCAATCCACACATCTTTGAACACCTGATCTTTGATAAAGAAGCAAAAAATATCAAATGGAAAAAAAAGCATATTTAACAAGTGGTGCTGGCATAACTGGATATCAACATGTAGAAGAATGAAAATAGAGCCATATCTATCACCATGCACAAAACTCAAGTCCAAATGGATCAAAGACCTCAATATAAAGCCAGCCACACTGAACCTTATAGAAGAGAAAGTGGGAAGTACGCTTGAACGCATTGGCCCAGGGAACCACTTCCTAAATAGAACCCTAGCAGCACAGACACTGAGAGAAATAATTAATAAATGGAACCTCCTGAAACTGAAAAGCTTCTGTAAAGCAAAGAACACGGTCAACAAGACAAAATGACAGCCTACAGAATGGGAAAAGATCTTCACTAACTCCACATCAGACAGAGGTCTGATCTCCAAAATATACAAAGAACTCAAGAAATTGGTCATCAAAAGATCACATAATCCAATAAAAAAAATGGAGTACAGACCTAAACAGAGAACTCTCAACAGAGAAATCTAAAATGGCTGAAAGACACTTAAGGAAATGTTCAACATCCTTAGTCATCAGACAAATGCAAATCAAAACAACTCTGAGATTCCATCTTACACCTGTAAGTATGGCCAAGATCAAAAACACTGATGACAACTTATGCTGGAGAGGTTGTGGAGAAAAGGGAACACTTATGCATCTCTGGTGGGAACGCAAGCTGGTACAACAACCTTTGGATGTCAGTGTGGCGATTTCTCAGAAAATTAGGAAACAACCTTCCTCAAGACCCAGTAATAGCACTTTTGGGTATATACCCAAAAGATGCTCAATCGTGCCACAAGGACATGTGCTCAACTATGTTCATAGCAGCTTTGTTTGTCATAGCCAGAACCTGGAAACAACCTAAATGCCCCTCAATAGAAGAATGGATAAGAAAAATGTATTTACACAATGGAGAACTACACAGCAGAAAAAAATAATGACATCTTGAATTTTGCAGGAAAAGGATGGAGCTAGAAAATATTATTTTGAGTGAGGTAAACCAGACACAGAAAGTCAATTATCACATGTACTCACTCATAGGTGGTTTTTAAACATAAAGCAAAGAAAGCCAGCCTACAAACCACAATCTCAGAGAATTTAGACAACAATGAGGACACTAAGAGAGATTCATATAGATCTAATCTACATGGGAAGTAGAAAGTAGAAAAAGACAAGATCTCCTAAGTAAATTGGGAGCATGGGGACCTTGGGGGAGGATTGAAGTGGGGAGGGGAGAGGCAAGGAGGGGAGCAGAGAAAAATGTAGAGCTCAATAAATATCAATAAAAAAATTTAGTCAAATCCAAACTGGTCCATCTTAAAACTTCTAAAGCGACAGAGACAGAAAGCAAACAATTTGTAGACAATAGCCTCAGACACCATGGCAGGAGATCTTGAGATAATTACCTGTCCCCTTTTCATTTGTGATTCTGGTAGAAGCTTGTTCTGAAAGACAGAGAGAGGTGTTAATGATGGTGGGGGGGGGGTCTGGTAGATGCTTGTTCTGGAAGACAGAGAGAGGTGTTAATGACGGGTTTTTTTAAAAAAATTTTGTGAGCAAGGTATTTCTTCTAACTACCTTCTAGATATTTCTGTCTGGATGTATCGTTGCTAAATACAAGTTGTCTCCATGGAAATTACTTCCCATGTGCCCTACCACTGAGTCAAGGAGACATTTAGATCCCCTTTTCCTGTCCTGGTGATTTTCACAGTGAGCTCAGACAAGGGAGGCAGCTTGATCGCCCACAGTTTCCAGACACATTGAGGGCTGGTTTCTAATGCCCTTCTTTCCCCATGCAGAAAGCCCCACCCCTACACCTCGTCAGAACTGTCCTCTGTGACCCAGCCCAGGGAAGACTGTTCCATGACACGGTTTTTGTCCTAAATCCAGAAATAGTCATCCCACCCCTTGGCTTCAGCATCATTTCCTGCAGACGCCTCTCCCCACAGTAGTAACTGCAGCTAGGGTGTGAAGGTGCAGCCTCGCCTTGGCCAGGGGCTCACACCTGTACTCCCCATGGCTTCAGATGCAGCTTAGTTGATACACGATGAACAAAGTTCTTTGCTTTTTTGTGAGAACGACACAGGAAAAGGCCATTTGACATATGTGACAGAATATGTGACAATACCAAAAGAAATAGGTTCCGTTACCAAGGAAACCTCCTGAATTTCCCAATTCAGAGGGTGAATAGATATGAAGAGCAAAGAACTTATTTCAAAATTATTTTTCATCTATTTACTCTTATTTGTGGGTAGATGGAGTTGAAACTGATTTTACTCTGTAACCTGTGCTGTCCTGGAACAACAGAGTTTAAGCCAGCCTTTAGCTCTGAGTCTCCCAAGTGCTGGGATTACAGGTTTGGCTCACCACACTCAGGAATTCAAGAACAAATGTGAGATGACTACCTGAAAGAAGAACTGCTGGAACATTCTATAACTCAGGTACCCACATGTGTGCATTATTTTCAGATGTGTAATTGTATTGTTTTCATCACTGACACTCCACATTTAAATTATATCCATGGTATCAAGGTTTATGCAACTAGTTAATGGTAAAGGTCAGTCTTTTCTCCTATTATCCAAAGGGTGCAAGTTAATGTATTTAAGAGGATTAAACTGTAATACAAGCCAGCCCAGGTAACACCTAAGTGCATACTGGCAACAACCGATGCCATGGAACCTGCTAAGAAGAATCATAATGGTATTGTGGACACTGACATTCTACTAACATCTGGTGCCAGTGAATTATGACAATAAAATCCTTGGTTGAAGTTATCAGGCACACGGAGAGAGCTTCTAATCTCTTGTCTTACCCCAGAATAATTGAAGCTGCCTGTCACATAGAAGCTTTTAATCCACTGTCTTACCCAGGAACCATAGAAGCTATCTGCCCCCAGAATACCTTTATCAATTCTTCTAGGGTCCGTTCATAGCAACGTATGCTTTTCTTCCAGTTCTTGAAGTTTTGGCGATTTCCTTTGATTTCAAACTCCCTGGGCGTGAACCACTCTCCACTCTCATTCTGTATACTCTTTTCATGGGTGCCTATAAGACCAAGACAAATGGAACAGTCAGCTACAAAAACACCTGCCCTTGGCCCATCCTCATCCTGGGTCTGGGGCTGAGGTTTCATCTCAGGAGGGTGTGCATTTCCCTCTCAGTCATCAGGGGCCACACCCATCCTGATGGGCAAGGACAGAGCTGACTACCAATGACGATATCCTTTATGGGTTTTCTAAGAAGAATGTTTTTTTTTTTCTTGATTTTTGTTTTTTTTCTTGTGGTTTTTTATTTTGTTTTGTTTTGTTTTCCAAGACAGAGTTTCTTTGTGTAAAACCCTGGCTGTAGACCAGGATAGCCTAGAATTCACAGAGATCTGCCTGCCTCTGCTTCCCAACTGCTGGGATTAAAGCCAAGCACCACGACTGCCTGACATAAAAATAATTCATTTTTTTTATGTGTACTGGTGTTTTGTCTGCAAGTGTGTCAGTGCATAACGTCTGTGCTTACTGCCCACAGAAGCCAGAAAGTGGAACTGAATCTCCTGGACCAGTAGTTATAGATGGTTGTGAGCCAAGTGTGATTGCTGGGACGTGAACCTGGGTCCTCTGGAAGATCAGCAAGTGCGCTTAACCACAAAGCCATCTCTTCAGCCTTTGACATTTCCTATAAAGCATTCTACTGTAATATTAAAAGATTAGAAAAAAACGGAATGGCCCTGAAACGTGACCAGAGTTCTTTCTCGTCCTTTTACTGTGACCCAGTGTAGGGCCAACTTGCATTTCAGAAAGGTGAATGAGGGCAGAAAATTCCCTGCTGGCCTTTTGTGAATCCAGCCATGAGGAAGCTGTCACCACAGCTACTTCTATAACATTACACTTCCAGCTCATGACAGTTGGTTATTCCTCATATTTTAGACTCATGACTAGTTGATGTTAAAAGTGATTTAGGAAATGCTGTCTACATGGAACAGCTAAATTACATGTAGGCAGTAGAATTGCAGGGAAAACACTTATTTGTTGCTAACAAAAGAACTACATTGGGGCTAGGGAAATGGTTCAGCAATTAAGAGCGCTGCTGCTCTTGTAGAAGACCCAGGTTCAGTTCTCAGAACCCACATGGTGCTCACATCCATGACTCCAGATCTGATGTCCACTTCTGGTCTCCATGGCCATCAAACACACTCAGTGCACAGACACATGCAGTCCAACACTCATAGTCAGAAAATAAAAGTAAATCTTAAAGAAAGAACTGTGCTGTGGAAAGGAAGGCCAACCATGATAGAGGACCAGTGGCACTGTACCCTAACGACCACAATTTCCACACTGTTTTATGTCCATTATCTTTTTTTATCATAGCAATGTGGTGAGAGAAGTTTTATTCTCATTTCAAAATAGAGGACGTTCAGCATTCAGGAGCCTGATGCAGATGACAGGGAAACTGACTTGTGGTTGAGCTATGGTTTGAAAGTCTCCCCCTTAGTCCTTGACAATGTGGTATGTGAGGAGGCACTAGATCACTGAGGGTGCTGCCTTTGGGAGGGATTAAGATGGTTCTCATGGGACCCCAATCACTGTCTGGCTTCCTATCTTATGGTGTGATCTCTTCCTCCTACATGTCATACCCCTGCCATAATGCCACCTGCCGTCAGTCCCTCTCCAAAGGCCAACATATGAGGCTGCCTGATCTTGGCCTTTTAGCCTCCAAATCTGTAAGTTAAATAGAGCAGCCTGACTGAATATTGCAGTAGAGCAAAGAACCCTGGACTGATACACCAAGAGAGCTGATGTTAGAGTGTATCCAAATTCCAATTCAAATCCTGTTTTTCTTACTTAGCTTAAAGTCGGACAGAGGTTACAGCTAACGGACCCACAAAGGTTGATGCTGACTTTCTCAGACACATACATTTCCTACCCAGGTGTGTTAGGTCTTACTCTGGTATGAGATGCTAAACAGGCATCTTATCGGCCTTTTTCACAGGGGGAAGGGGAAGTAGCCTGTTAGGCCAGGAACGTACTATATTTAAACTCACAAAACTGCAAGGTTAGGGTACTGCTCAGTGAGAGAGCGTTTGCCTCACATGCACAAGGCCCTGGGTTTAACCCCAATAGTACAAGAAAAAAAAAAAAACAGAAAAAAATTGGACAATGCCCTCATTGCTGTTCGTCCCTTGGGTTTGGTGCAGAAAAGAACGAACACAGAAGGCCTGAGAGTCTCCCGAGTAACGCAGCCACGTGGAGTCAGACTTTGGCTGGAGTCTGCGAATGTGACTTTGGGGAGAGCTTCTGTCACTGCCAGAAACACAGAAGTAACGCTCCATGCCGAGACCGTTTACACACAGCTCACTTCCCACAGGAGACCCTCTTTCCTCGTGAGAATTTGGATTTGGTGTGCTCCATGCAGATAGGTACCTGAATAACTCTATGCTTCTAGAAGCCCTGGCCCTGGGTTCTGGCAGCTCCTTGGAAGAAAGCCTTTCACACTTTTATTGCTGGGGTAGTTGATTGCATCCTGTGCATTTTCACTAGGAGAGCAATGTCAAAAGCTTCTGGCTCTGTTGGACTTGGCCTCTCCAGCCCTCTTCTCATTGGTAACTTGACCTCAAACCCTCACTTCAGTAACGGGTGTGACATTGCCGATATCCTGAGTCCCGCAAACTGGCTCTGGGATGAGACATCCCCAACACAGGTGCCCACCCCTTACACGGTGCCATTGTCTAGGGGAAGAGCACAGAAGATCTGAAACTCACCTCTCTTTAATTTCTCCACATACAGAGTCCCGTTAGCACTACCGCAGGTCACTGGAAGCTCAGGACAGTTAAAATCCACATTGCTTTGTCTGGGATCTCTCGGACCTGCAGGGACATATTTTGCTTTATTCTAGAATTGTGCACGCCCTTCCCTCTACCCACTTTGGTATCTTGTTTCTGCAACTAATTCCCATGAATTAGTTACACTTGAAAGCATTACTTTTATGAATGATTAGATTCTTACAGATAACAACCTGCTCTGCTCCCAACCTCTGAACTCCTGCATAGTGGCTGAAGCCTTGTTTGTCAGAATCCCAGCTCTCAAACCCGTTGGTCACAGCAGCCACTGTACAGTGACTTATCTACGAATATTTTGAATAATTGTTCTCATTATGTAATGGCTTTGGAGTTCTGCAGATGGGAATAATAACTCTCAAATTCTGTTCTGCTGTTGGAGGCATCTCCAGTAGAGGTGGATGGAAGGGGGCACCCAATGAGGTGATGTCATCACTCTCCTTTCATCTGATTTGCTGTCTTTCTCCCTTCCTGCGCTTGCCTGAGGCCTCAGGCAGTGGCTCTAGAAGATTCTGCAATTCTAGAGGAGCCCTGCATACCACTCCAAGGGTGCTTGTGTTGGACACAGAAAGCCGTGAGGTGTTTATATTTAAACAACATGGTGTTGATATGGCTACCTGATATGTCAGCTCAAACATGGCTGTCGCTGTACATGGTGGGAAGGGGGGGGGGGACAATGCATTAGCACATTGAGTTAACTGACACCAAGGATCTGGAGACCCCAGAGTAAATAGTGATGTCATATTTTAGATAATCAGTTCTGGCAGAGTGACAATTTTGCGTGGTTCTGTATAAATATGGCCTTGTGGATACTTTTACCAGTTTGCCTGCCTGTATGTGTATCTGCAGGCTTGTGTGCCTACCTCCACTCAGCCTGCCTGTTTATGTCCCAGCACATGCCTGGGTGCCTGCTGGTGACTGCCTGTGTCTGGCAGTCTGTGTGTATGTCTCATTTGTGTGGGATTCAATTTCATTGAACCAGATATTGAAGGCCTTAAAATGAACTTCCATATTAGTGGCTTCTGCCTTTCCAGCCAGTTAAAGGTTCCATCAAAGACACTGTGGGGCTGGGATGGGGTGGGAGGAGCATCCCACAGTTACTTCAGAGAAGTCTTTCAAAACAGCATTGGCCCTGGCAGGGCACTCAGCTTAACTCACCTGAAACTGGAAGCCACATTTTTTTTTTTAAATGTGCATTGATATTTTACCTATATGTGTGTCTGTGTGAGGGTGTCAGATACCTTGGTGGGAGAGTTACAGGTAGTTGAAAGCTGCCATTTGGGTGCTGAGAATTGAACCCAGGTCCTCTGGAAGAACAGAGAATTCATAACTGCTGAGCCATCTGTCTAGCCCAGCTCTTCTCGTCTTAATACCCACCTAATAATACTGAAACTGTACATGCACCATTTAAAATAATAACGCAGCCACAACCCCCACATGCTATTTTAAACTATTTCATTGATAATGCTAATATCCTAAGAGAGAGAGGTTGTCAGGGTGTGGTCTTGGGCTTTCTCAGAGAATCATCAGGTGTCGGGATGACTGTGAACAGTGTACTAGGACTCCAAATCCTGGGTCAGGGCTCTTGTCTAAGCATGCTGCACAGTGCACAGAAGGGGACAGGGAGTGCGATCCTGCCAGCGTCAACCTTCCCTACTCCAGGCCTCCTGAGAGAGGCTACGTTTCTTTTTCTGTCTTCTTTTTTATTGTTCTGTTTATTTATTGGTGGAGATAGGGTCTCACTCTATAGTCTGCTGGCTTGGGGCTCAGTATGTAGCCCAGGAGAGAAGGTACATTTTTCTGAATGTAGTCATCAGATATTTCCTTCAAGTCATACTAAAGGTTTGCCATAAATCTGGTCTGTAGATAAGTCAGGGAAGGTGAGATTATCACACTCATTAATGGGTTGTGTAAAGATGAAGTTTATGTCTAGAGGCAGTCAGGGGTGGCTAGTGGCCGAGTGAGAATAAGCAAGGGAATTTATGAAGAAGCATGATTCGTGTAGCCTGAAAGGAACTCTGGAGATGGGAACTTGATGGGTGTATTTGAGAGATACACTGCCCACGGTGACAGCACTAGGCTGTTGATCTTCTAGAAGGACCTTTGATGTCCTAATTACAAAGCAAGTCAGTCACTATCAACCTTGGGCACTGTTTCTGCTGAACTAAGTGGAAAATTTATGGCCATACACACACATGCATATGCACCTACAGACATATATAATGAGATAGCAGGTCGGGTAGAGGAAGAGGGGGAAAGGAGATTGAAGGAGAGACAGGGAAGAGGGAGAGAAGGAGGTACTAGCTGCTCTCCCTAACCTTCTAGTTGTTAACATGGTAGATGCTCCATAGGCTGGAGAGGTGGCTATCCATGGTGCTTCCCAAGTTGCTTGGAGAGTTAAGGATTGTGAAGTCATTCAAAGAGCTGGGGTGACCTTGACAACAGTCAATCTAACATGCTACTTAACTTACAGACAAGTTGAACTGAGGCATAAGGGAAGAAGTGACTGACTCAGGTCTGTACAGTGACCTCATGGGGTTGATCCCAAGGAGGGGCAGCGGTACCAGCTGTCACTCACAGGTGTTCCCCTGTTTTGCTTTATGGCTAATTCTGCCATCCAAAGTTCAGCAGAGGCTGTAGTGACCTTGTCTAACCACAGACGCATCAAGTCACTGGTTAGTGGGGCTGTCATCTTTTGTCCCTTTCCCCAACATACTTTGGGAACTGACTAAATTGGGTATAATTCTCAACAGTTACCATGGCTACAATGAACAGTCAGAGAAGTAGATTTGTTATTGGAAGTATGTATTAAAAAGAATAAAAATTTAGTATTGAAAATGTATCATGGTTTGTTTTTAACCTTTTCCCAGCTTGTTTCCGTTGGGATTTTGTTGTTCCGAATTACGGATTCTCCAAGTCTATTTCTCTTTTTCCCTGAGAAAATAGGAAACAAAACCAAAACCAGATACTTCTAAAAGGTTGCAATATATGTAATAGAGCTTTTCAGACTTCCCATGCTACTGTAACTTGTCAAAAGTCTAGTACATAGTAAGAAATATATAACCCATATGTTTGCAATTACCAAGTCTTTGTTATTTAACCTGCTGCTCTGGCATTATGTCAATTTGATACAAGCTAAAATCATCAGAGAGCAGAGTGCCTCAGTTGAGGAAATGCCTCCATAAGACCAGGCCATAGACAGCCTGCAGGGCATTTTCTTAATTAGTGATTGATGGGGAGGGCCCAGCCCATTATGGGTGGTGACATCCCTGGGCTGGTGACCCTCGGTTCTATAAGAAAGCAGACAAATCGAGCTATGATGAACAAGCCAGTAAGCAACACCCTCCACGGCCTCTGCTTCAGCTCCTGCCTCTAGGTTCCTGCCCTGCTTGAGTTCCTGCCCTCACTGCTTTGATGAGCTGTGATCTGGTAGTGTGAGTGTAATAAACCTTTCCTCTCCAAGTTGCTTGGGCCTCAGTGATTCATCTCAGCCACAGTCACCCAAACTAGGACACCTGGGTTTATCCTGATGCCATTTTCGTGGCCTTGACCTTGATTCACTTAATTTACTCTCACATTAACATAGAAAATAACTTCAGGCAGTTTTGTTTGTATCCCAAGGGACACTGTGAAAATAATAATAACGATAATTAACACTTTAGTGCTTACTGAGTGCAAGGCATTGATGTGAGGCTGTATGGTTTGGATTTTAAATATCTCCAAAGGCTTGTGTGGTTTGAGGTCTCCTATGTCCAAGCTACACCTAGTTCATAACACTTACTGTTGCTTATGGGTCAAGATGCAGGAATCTCAGCTCCTTCACCAGCACCATGTCTGCCTGCATAACACCATGTCCCACCGTGATCATAGTGGACTAAATCTCTGAACTGTAAGCCACACAATGAAATGTTTTCCTTTATAAGAGTTGCTGTGGTCATGGTGTCTCCACAGCACAGAAACCCTGACTAAGACAGTGTGTGTGCACCATCACACCCAGCCTGACATGTTTTAGGAAATGTAACTCTCATGCTGATAAGCATTAATTCTGCTTTTAGGATTATTATCACCCCTGCCACCATTAAAATCATTTTCCCTGCAGGAATTAGAAACCTTCTTTCTATGCCTGTTTCCCAGTCCTTATCTTTATGGACTTTATCGTCTTTCTTTGTGTAAAAAGTCCCCACAGTCTCAGATTAGTCCATGGTTTCTTAAAGCAGTCTGGAAAATCAAACCCATAAGGGCAATACACACAGACCACGCAAAGATGAGATCTACTCCTCAAAAGTATAATCAAGTAGGTGAAGGTACACATGAAAGGAGGATCACAAGTTCGAGGCCAGCCTGGGCTACATGGGCAGGCTTGTCTAAAAGGGAACAAAGATCAACATAAGAATTCTCACTTAACTATTGAGAGAATTGTTCATGCTTTGTAACTAGCTTAAGATATGAAAAAAAGGTGAGGTATCTTTGGCTTAAACAGTATGGGTTAGAGACTGTCATAGAAAATTAAACCTATCATCTGTCTATCTATATCTATCAAACATCTGTCTATCAATCTATCTGTCTGTATGTATGTTTGTATGTCTGTCTACTTACTCACCTATCATCTATCTATCATTTACCATCTCCTATTTCACTGCTTTTAGGTGAAATCCTTTTAAGTACTTTTTCTGTTTCTGTCAATAGAATTGAGCTTTTCTTGTAAGGTTATATAATGTAATTCCACAGATTAGAATTTTAAAATGCAAGTCTTCCTACAACAAAAATAATTGCAGAAAGAGTCGAAGGGAAAGCCCCCCATGAATGTTGAAGGAGAGAGCACCCTGCTCCACAAATCTACTGTAGAGATCTGAGCTGATGAAATGTTCAAGCAGACTCAGTGAGGGCTTAGGTCTTACTCTCTAGTGAAGCATGGGGGGGTCTCATCTACTCATAACTGTATCAATTAGTTCTGTCCACCAATATGATTTTGTCACTGAAAGAGTTATTTGAAAGGGTCTTGCGATTAGAAATTAATGCTACTTCTCATGAAGCTAATTTCCAGAGAGACCCATAACTCTGGAAGATTAACCTTCTTGATAATTTTTGGCCATGATATACTAAGCTACACTCGGTCTCTACCCCATATAAACACTTGTAAGAGTCTATGCTAAATCAGTGTAGTTCTCTCTCATGCAGGCAGGTAATAAAATGACTTCAAATTTCCTATGCAAATTCTCTTATGTGAATTCATCCCAGTTTTCACGTTACTGGAAAAATATTAATAGAATCACAATTATTCAAAATATTCCTTTTATTGTATAGAAACCATATAAAGAAAATTCATTATGGAAGAGTACTAGGTAAAATATTAGTAAATGGGTAAGTCTCTATTTTCCTCAAATTAATCTGCAAGATGAATGCAGCTGTAATCAGGGCTTCCAATGGACTAAGTGGGCAGGGGGAAATAACCTTAAATTTATTCTAAAATCCACACACAGCAGGTCATCAGGTCATCTAGCTTAGCTTTGAGCTCTCCTTTCTTTTCTGTAGCTCTGTTAGGCACCAAAGGTGGAAGGAGTGGGGGACCAAAGCACGAACAGGTAAAGGACCGAGGGCCAAGCAGCATCTCCAGCTACTGCAAAATAGCATAGGGAATGGTTTTCAGATTCTTTTTGTTGTTACTGGTTTTTTTTTTTTTTTTTTTTGAACAGGGTTTCTCTGTGTAGCCTGGACATCAATCTGCAGACCAGGCTGGCCTCGAACACATGGAGACTCATCTGCTTCTGCCTCCTGAGTACTGGGATTGAAGGCATGCACCACATGCCAGGCTGGTTTCTAGATTCTTATTTCACATTTATACAAAGAGGAAAATCCCAAGGGGATTACAGATGTAAATATTAAAAATGGCCAGTTCCTGCCAGCCTGGTCTACAAGAGCTAGTTCCAGGACAGGCACCAAAGCTACAGAAAACCAAAACAACAACAACAAGCAAACAAACAAAAGACAAATAAAAAAGAAATTCAAAACTTTTCAACTGTGGGTTCCCGTAAAAAGTCAAAATTAAGTTAAACAACTTTCTTACTACAAGAAACCAGGGCACAGTCACAATGAGATCAAAACCAAACCAAACTCCAGCTGTAAATATCGCAGTATCTAATGTCTGGGATCCACTTTTGATCTCTGGGTTCCTCCAAGGGGCTTGGGTCACTTCCTTGTCTCCACTCTGTGCAGCACACACAGCTTGTCTTCTAGGCTCTGGCTGGCTCTGCATCATTGCTGCTGCTGTTCTTGGTGATCATCCTATGGTACTGGCGTCTCCATAATGCTGGTGTCTTCTGCAGTCAATGGGCTGCACTTTCACAAATGATCCTGCTGTGTATTCATGGTGCCAAGCCTCAGCTTCTCTACATGACCCCTTCAGTCCTGGGTCTTCAACTGCTGCTGAGGCTGCATCTTTACCAATGGTCTCTCCTGGCCTCTCACAGCGCCAAGCCTCAACTGCTCTCCATGACCCCTTCATTCCTTCAAAACCAGTAACCCCTGATTGACTCTTAGACTACCAAGTTCAGTTTCTTGTGGGAGATACAACCTTGGCCACCTCTGAAACACAACTTCTGTGTGCTGACTCTCAGGACACACTTCCTGGATTTCACCTCAGTAATGTTGGTCTCTTGTAGGGCGCCACGGCGCCTCCATGTTACTAGTACGCTGGCTTAAGAGCACCATTTGCTGACTTGGTAAACATAACTCCTGCGCATGCGCTTTCCTATGAAAGGCATCGTATGACAGGCATCGTATGACTTGACCAATCCGGTCGTCGTACGATCATGCTATACCAACTTGAGCCTACCGGGCGATGACACATCAGGGCTTTGTTCGGCACTGCTTATAAGTGAGCCGCGCCGGGGATCGTGGTCCTTTAGCCTTTCTCATTCATAAAGTGTGTGTCCCAATAAAGTGTGTGCTGAGAAGAATCCTGTTGTAGTCGTCTCTTCTGCTGGCGGACGTGACGCGCTACAGTCTCTTATTAATCAACTCTAATTTCTCAGCCCCCCAAATCCAGCATCAACTGTCCCAGTAAAACAAAATTTTTACTTTGGTGGTTCTGGCTTCTTGCTAAGCCAATAAGAGACTAGAACTAATGGGCCAAGCAGTGATTTAATTAATACAGTTTCTGTGTGATTATTTTGGGGCTAAACTAGCTGGGCAGCCGGGAAGAATAAGCAGTCTCCTTGCAACAATCACAGTTGATTCTTCAGCTACAACTATCCAGATACTGCAGAGTCTTCACACAAATGGCCCAGTAAAGTTTTCATTTCCCTCTGAAACTTCAGAAGGCAGTCCTCCATCATTTGCACTGCTTTCAATGTTCTTATCTTCAAAGATCCCACAGAACATTCCACAGAACTCTTAACACTCAAAGACACTTCTAACCCAAAGTTTCAAAGTCCTTCCACAGTCTTCCCCAAAGTATGGTCAGGCCTTTCACAGCAGTACCCAAATCCTGGTACCAACTTGACCTAGTTATGGTTACTATTGCTGTGCTAAAACACCATGACCCAAAGGACCTTGAGAAGGGAAGGGTTTTTATGTGGCTTACACTTCCAGATCACTATTCATGGAAGGAAGGCAGGGCAGGAACTCAAGCAAGCCAAAAACCTTGGGGGCAGTTTCCTGATGCAGAGGCCAAGGAGGGTGCTGTTTACTGCCTTGCTGGCCTCATTTTCTTATCCTGATTTTCTATAGACCCCAGGAACATCAGCCCAGAAATGACACCATCCACAATGGTCTGGGCCCTCCCACATCAAACACTAAGAAAATGCCCTACCGGTTTGTCTATAGCCCAACCTTATAGAGACAGTTTTTTAACTGAGGTTCCCTCTACTCAGATGACTTCAGCTTGTGTCACATTGACATAAAACCATAAAACTATCCAGAACAATCTCGCTTTCTGTTTTCTATTTTATTCTCTCTCTCTCTCTCTCTCTCTCTCTCTCTCTCTCTCTCTCTCTTTCTCACCTGCTTGTTCATTCTTGGCTGCCCAAACCTGAAATAATCACACAGAAACTGTATTAATTAAAACATTGCTTGGCCAATCACTTAAGCATATTTCTAGTTAGCTCTTATGTCTTAAATTAACCCATCTCTATTAGTCTGCGCATCACCATGAGGTTATTGCCTACTGGTTCTATGTCTTTCTTCTTTGATGGCTACATGGCACCTCTCTGACTCCACCTTCTCTCTATATATGTCTTTTCCAGTCTGCCTATATTCTGTTAAGCCATTGGTCCAAAAAAGCTTCTTCATTAACTAATGGTATTCACAGCATACTGAGGGTAATCCTACATCATCATCATCATCATCATTTCTCTCTCTCTCTCTTTCTCCTACCCCCTTCACCCATGTGTATGTGTGACTTTCATCAAGGGGCTATCTTTATGTCAGTCTTTGTCTTTATCTCCATCTCCATCATGTATGTTGTTTCACCTCATAGTTCACTGTCATGGTAACCAAATGCCAGCTCTTCTGACACTGAACACACGGTCATCTCTGCCACTTGGTTCCCTGCGATAATTCTGTGCTGCACACAGAATCTGTCAGTCTCAGACTTTATCTCTGTGTGTCCAGTGTAACCGAGAGGTACACCTTTCCTATTCTCTCTCCTTACATTGCCTACCAAGTAGTCCCTGACTCTATCAAGGAGCTCAGCTAAGTCTTTTTTGGCTTCCTCAAAGTTAAAGACAGAGTCTGTGCAGGTATCTCTGAGAGGATTTTGTGTGTACATGTTTAGGGGGAGAAGTAAGAAAATAGAGGAGAAGCCTCCCAGTCTCACTAGCACATCACAGGAAGACAAAGATCAAGGCACCATAGTTAACTTCTCTATCAGACCTAATAGGCTGCATCCCTTCTAACTCTCTCCCTGTACTCATTTAAGAGGCTTGGAATCACCAGATGTGATGAAAATGATAGACTAAGTGTGGAGGTGAGGCCAAGGAATGTCCTGAACATGGTCCTGCAGGATGTTTGGCACTCAAATGAGCTGAGAAAAATGTACAGGTTCCCAGTGACTACACTCCCTACCAACAGAGGTCCAGTCCTTTCTTTCAGGCCATACCTTATTCTGCTACACTTCCTGCCTGCTGCTCTGCCTCTGCATACATACCAGCCTGGCTCTTTCAAGTCTCTCTTCTCCTGTGTTGCTTTTTATCAGTGATGCTATGATTTGCTTCTTTATTTCTCTGTCAATCATTCCTGGACATTTAGTATAAAAATAGTTGCCTCTCTTCCTTCTTTTTGGTGGTCTTCTCTTTTTTGACTCCATTCATTCATTCACAGAGTGACCACTATGGCTGAACTCACTACTCACAGTGATGACTACCACTGGCCCCCACAATGATGGCAACAACTGACCACCATGGTAATCAGTATGGCTGAGCCTCAGTGAAAACTACAACTGACCACATCAGTGACAACGACAGTAATGATTATGTCCAGTCATCACAGTGAACACTGCAGTTGACCAGCACAGAGACTACACTATTAGTGACCCTCACAGTGAGCATCTAGCTGACCATATCAACGGTCACCACAGTGACCACTCTGACTGACCACTACGGTGAACAATACAACTGGGCACCCTAATGACAACCACAGTGACCTCTATGACTGACAATCAGTGAGCACTACACTGACTATATCAGTGACCACCACAGTGACCTCTATGACTGATCATCACAGTGAACAATACAGCTGAGCACCCTAATGACAACCACAGTGACCACCATGGTTATTGAGGTGGCCAGCTGTAGTGTTCACTGTGATGGTTAGTCATTCTCTCTCTCTCTCTCTCTCTCTCTCTCTCTCTCTCTCTCTCTCTTCTTTCTCCCTCTCTCTCTCCACACACATATGTGCATACTATATTTTTATATGCTACAGTATTTTATATTATATATATATATATATATACACATACACACACACACACACATATATTAAGGACCTGTGTGAGTGCATGTCCATATGTACATGGGATTGCATGTTGAGGCCAGGGGACAACCATAGTGCCATTTTGCAGTCACACTCCTCCTTTTGAAACAGAATCTTTCCTTCATCTTGGACTTGCCATGTAGGCAAACTTGTCTGGGACCTAGAACCCCAGGGAGTCTCCTGTCTCCACCTCCTCTGAGCAGGGATTACAAGACTATAGCATACTTTTCACTTAACAAACAAGGTTTTGGGAATCAAATTCAGGATCCTGCAGGCGTTTTAGCAGCTGAACTTTGTCCCTAGCTTTGTGTGTCTGTGAGTATGTGTGTGTGTGTGTGTGTGTCTCAGTTGGTAAAGTGTTTCTCACTAAGCATAAGGACCTGAGTTCAGAACTCCAGTACTTGTGTAAAAACCTGGGTGCAGCAGTGAGCATCTATGATCCCAGAGCTGAGGAGATATAGACAGGAAGGTCCCTGAAGCCCACTCACCAGCCACCCTCACTGTATCAGTGAGTTCCAGGTTCAATGTGATACCCTTGTCTTAAAATGAGGCAGAGATAGAAGATAATATTTAACATCACCTCCTGGCATCTCCACCTATGCACAGCAACACACAGAAACACACACATACACACACACTCATACACACACACACACACACACACACACACACAAATGGCAGCCTGTATGAGTGTGTAGGAAGGCTCAACCCTTCCAAATGGAAGGATAGCTGGGGAGCGATAGTCCTGCCAGCCCGTGAGGCAGAGGATGGTTAGGGGTTGGATAATCCTGCGGCCTATGTGAGAAGGGTAGGACAGACCTGCAGTTTATTTGGGAGGCACAGAGACAATGCTGTCAGCAGGCCAACCTTGCCTTTATCTGAGCTGTTGGTCAAACTTGCTCCAGAAACTGTTCCCAGTGCTGGGGCTGGGGCCAACTTTGCTCTGGTGGCCATTCTCTCCTGTGGTCATCTTAGACCTCATGCCCTTTCTGAGATCATTTGTGCACCATCTGCTTCCATTTCTGTTTATGGTGGAGTCTTGGGCATTGTGGGTGACAAGCCAGTCTTTAAGGTCTCAGGGCCCTAGATGATCATGTGAAATGAAGTGACCTCTCCACTGAGGATCAGCTTCATCCTCTTTGCTTGGTGAAATGTAAGCTCGTACTGTTGACTGCTTTTGAGAGCTGTAGGCCATAGCCAATGGCTCCAACTTGCCTGAACTAAAAGTATCACATGACTGAGTTACCATCCCAGGCTAACAATCTTTTACTTGAAAGGATTGAAAGGATGTCTAGGTTTTAGTTACAGATAGAAGTATTTGCAGTAGATAGGATTTTAAATTGTTCTTACTTGTCCTTCTTTGTCTTTTCCTGGTGCTGGAGCTCTGAGTATCAGACATATCTGGAAAGAAAAGGGAAAAGAAAACCAACAATGTAGAACCAAAATGGCCACAGGAACCCCCTGACGACTTAAGTAGTCAATATTGAGAATATCTGCTTAAATGGACTACAAATGCTTTCATGCTCTTTCCTGTTTCTTTCCTTCCAAAAAGGATAGAGACCCACAGCCATTCAATCCTCACTGCAAGTCATCCCACAAATTCAGTACTTGGGGGCTGGGCGGTCTGGCCATATGGAAGAAGAAGAGCACTGTCACTCAGCTGCGGTGATCTCATTAAGCCCCGATGCATAATGATTTTGAGTGAATAAGTGGGGACATGGCTGCTCCTAGGTATGGTTGACGGGGAGGGTTATTGTGAATGTGAGGGGGATGTTCTGGAATAATCTTTTTTGTACACTGTGAAGATGTGTCTTTGCCAAGGCACCTTCTGATTGGTTTAATAAAGGAACTGACTGGCTGGTAGCTAGGCAGGAGGTATAGGTGGGCAGACAGAGGATGATTGGAGGAAAAAGGGTGGAGTCTCAAAAGTCAGGGAGACAGAGAGGGAAGCAAGATGAATGTGCTGTGTGTAAAGAAGGGACAGCCACATGGCAAAGGGTAGCTAAGAATTACAGGCTAATTTAAAATGTAAGAATTAGCTAGTAACCAACCTGAGCTATCACCCGAGCATTTATAAATAATAATAAGTTTCTTAATGTTTATTTGCTGAGACACAGAGAAACTCTGCCTACAGGAAGAGAACAGCCACAAGCATCTGGAAGGGTCCAGACTGAACCAGGCCATGGAGTTGGGGTTGAGGGGAGGGGAGATCCAGGAGTGGAGACAGCCAGTGGCCAAGAGGTCAAGAGAGCTAGAGACCAGGAGACCAAAATCGCTGAGCTTATATAGGATCAGAAGCTGGGCTCTGTGCCTGGGAGGGGGAGGTTTAGGATAGGGGGTGAGGTGATAAGTGTTAGGAGGAGCCACAGGTACTGAGTGAGACTTGTCTTGGGTTTCTTTGAGACATCACAGATTTCTTTTTATTAAAAAAAGGGTACAGAAGAGAGAACGGTCTCCTAGGTGCCTGGTATGCAGTGCTGTGTGGTCAGAAGCAGGCACAGCAGGGAGCTTGAGACTCTGAAGTCCTGGGTGCAGAGGAGCCGGTCTTATGCTTTGCACCCAGCTCATTTTCCTTCCTTCTTTTTTGTTTTATTTTGTTTTTGTTTGTTTGTTTCTGAGACAGGGTTTCTCTGTGTAGCCCTGTCTGTCTTGGAACTCACTCTGTAGACCAGGCTGGCCTTGAACTCACAGAGATCCACCTGCCACTGCCTCCAATGCTGGCTTTAAAGGTCTGCACCACCACCTGGTTACTTTCTGGATTCAGAAGAGTTGTGATCACAGAGCTGAGATGACTCAGATGACTCAGTGACTTTGATTCAGAATTCTCGTTTAAAAAGAAAAGCTGGCTATGGTGATATGCACTTGTAACTGCAGTGCTGGGGAAATGGACACAGACAGGTCCCTGCGCTCACTGACCAGCCGGACCAGCCTGCTTGGTGAGCTCCAGGCCAATGAGAGACTCTGTCTCATAAATAACCAGGGATCATGCCTGAGAAATGATACCTGAAGAATATTACCTGAGGTTGATCTCTCAGCTACTCAGACAGGCACACAGAGACACACACAGACACACAAACACACAGATACACACACACACACACACACACACACACACACACACACACACACACACACACACACACATGGAAAGAGAGACAAAGAGACAGACAGACAGACAGACAGAGAAAGGCAGAGGCAGAAAGAGTGTGTTATGCTCAGCTCCTCACTGTAGAAATGTTGCTGGCTGACAATATCAATTAGGGAACCAAGAAAGAAGAAAATTCTAGAAAGAGGAAACTAGGAAAAATTTGCAAAGCCCTTCAATTCCAGTACAAGAACGTCCCTACCCTTAGAGCTCATGCTCCTACCTCAGGTTTACTATTTTATCTTATGAGCTAACCCTGAAGGTGAGGAAATTCTCACACCACGCTTTTCTTTTACTTGTTCCTTTTGTGGTCTCCTGTGATGTTTATATCTTGGTCAACATGTTTTGACAGCATTGCTTTTCTCTTGGGGTAATTATGGGAGTGTAAAATAGAGATGGTGGGTCTTTTATTTCTCTGATGACCACTGGGAACAGGACCAGGCAACTCTTCCACCTAAAAATCAGTAGAACGCTCATTGAGTGTAAAAAATTGAACTTCTACTAAATATTAGAAAGACCTTTAATATGTGAAATCACTAACTTCTTTGGATTCACCCAATACAACATTTAGCCTGCCTGATCAACTTAGAAGTTAAAGCATGAATTACCTAAAATCAAAACCAAACTTGTATTGTACTTTGAAGAATAGGGCCCAGAAGAGTGAATCTCTTGTTGAACACACAGTTCAACTATCTTAAAGAGTCCTCATTTTCTTTTACCTCTTTTCCCATGTATGTTTCCGGATGTAGGAGGATTTCTGGAATTTACAGGCTCTGTAAGATAAAAAGGAGAAAAACTATTACGTTATGGAAAATTATTTTAAGATGTGTTACAGTTGTTCATGCTGTGGAGCATTTGTTTATTGATGCAAAGATGTGTTGCATTCTTTTATGTTGCATTTGTTAATTCGGCGAAACTGTGTTACTCTGCCTGCCTAAAACACTTGAGAGTGAGGCAGGAGAACGGATAGGTGGGGCTGGCAGGCAAGGAGAATAAATAGAAGGAGAAATCTGGGAAGAGGAAGGAGAAAGAGCAAGAAAAGGAGGAGAGGAAGATTCTAGCGGACAGTTACCCAGCCCTCCAGCCAACCATGCAGTAAATGTGAAAGGAAGACTACAGAAGTAAGAAAAAGATAAACGTCCACAGGCCAAAGGTAGACAGGTTAATTTAAATTAAGAACAGCTGGCAAGAAACAAGCCAAGCTAAGGCCGGGCATTTATAATTAATAATAAGCCTCTGTGTGTGATTTATTTTGGAGCTGGGTGATGGTTCCCCCAAAAGACCCAAGAATAAAGACTCAAAAGTGCAAAAAATCCAAACGAGTATAAAGAGTAATGAATAAAACAACCAACAACAGCACCGTTATTTGTACTCGAAGTTAATTTTGTGGCTCTGCATCAAATGAGCCTGTGTTCCTAGGACGGTCTGAAAGAATGCACCTCTTCTATTGAACCTGGTTCTGGAGGCCCTGTGTCTGAGACTGGAACCCATCCTGGATTGCACTTTCATTCTTTGTGGGCATCTGTCCATGGCTCTCGAGCACTAGTAGCTCTAGGTTTGTCAAGTATAAATGAGCAATAACCTAGTTACCATGGCTCCCTGCTAAGGTTCTGTGATGACCAGGTACTACTTTCTTCATTAAAATCCTATTAAAAAAATCTTAACATATGCCAACATCTTAACCATAATTTAGACACGGATATCTGTAGTTGCTTTAAAAAAAGATTTAAAACATTTTATTTTGCACATGATTATTTGCTTGTCTGTGCATCAAATGCATGTTTGGCGCCCTTGGAGATCAAACAAGGATGCCAGCCCTGCAGAGAGAGTTTTAAGTGAGTCAGCTGACATGAGTGCTGGGAACCAAACCTGAATTCTCTGCAGAAGCAGCAAGTGCTTTTAACTGCTGAGCCAGCCATCTCGGCAGCCCTTAAGCTGTGGGACAATGGTCTGTAACCTGTAACTTATATTATTGTTAATAAAATGCTGATTGGCCAGTAGCCAGGCAGGAAGTAGAGGCAGGACAATGAGAACATGAGAACTCTGGAAAGAGGGAAGTTTAAGTCCGTCCCAGCCTCAGAGGAAGCAAGATGTGACTGTCTTGCCAAAAAAGGTACAAAGCCACATGGCTAACTCAGACAAGAATTATGGAATAATATAAGTTATAAGAATTAGTTAATAAGAAGAGCCAATCAGATTATAGTTGATGTAGATCTCTGTGTGATTTTTTGGGACTGAACGATTGCAGGACCGGGCAGGACAGAAACCTCAGACAATACCCTTAGGTCAATTTTATCTGCTTGATATGTAAATAGCACAAATTATTATTTGTAGACTTTCTAAGCTAATGACAAATGACAGTGTTATCAATAAACAGAAGAATTCTATTCTTATTATACTCTATAAACTATAGAGCCACTGCAGAAACTAAATGCACTATTTCAGCTCTTTAGTATTAATAGGTATGATCTCATGGAGTAAAGAGAGTGTCCTTTAACTAGTTTATTTTTTGCTATATTTAATTTTATCTCTCATCTGGGCTTGTCCAGATAAATCATTCTCTGGTGAGTTTGGATTTTCAGATAAGATCAGAGAAGAAGAATGCAAAAAGTGGTATCCTAGAGTTGCAGAATCAAGGCTTATGGAGAATTCTTGGATTACAATTCGAGACATTACAGTTCAATTTGGACATTCTATAGTCCAGACGTAGCAATGCTAGCCAACTTCTGGTACAATCTAGTGTCTTGAGCACTTGACTTCACAGGCCCCCTTTCCCTCATTTGATTCTAACAAGTCATGGATATTGATTACTGTACCAAATAGTAGAATTATCTGGAATCCCCTGGTTGTGAATAAGAAATCATTTTAGTAGGAAATTCCCTAATAAGAAATTTTAGAAATACCCTGAATCTGCTTAAAAAGCCTGGCCTCCATCCATGCACATGGGTCTGCCTTTCTAAATTACCAGAACAGTAGGTTAGTGAAACCCCATTTTGATGTCCAAGGCTGTTGCAATTCTCTGGCAAGGGGCTGTCTGAAACCATTTTGCCGTTTTCTTCTTAAGACTTTGATTTCCTACTCACCCCCACCCCACCCCTGCTCATCTTTTTGAATTCCCATCATCTCCTGTGTTTCTTGTAGGGAAACTTGGAAAGTCTTATGTTGAAGAGCCCAAAGAGATATTTCAGTTGGTAAGGTTCTTGACACATAAGCATGAAGACATGGGTTGGACCTCTACAAGCCATGGTGACTCACACCTGTAATCCCAGAGCTAGAGAGACTCTTTGGCTAGACAGTGTAGCTTAATTTGTGAGTTCTAAAGCCCTCCACCATGAGAGACCCTCTCTCAAAAATCAAGGTTAATGTCTCTTTAAGAGTAGCACCTGATATTGACCTCTGGCTTCTACAAGTACACACACATATGAATACATACACACACACACACACACACACACACACACACACACACACACACACGGAGACCTTGAGAATCTTATGTCGAACACTTGCCATTGATCTGATACTTCCCACATCTCTCTGAAAAATAATATTTCGCTTTTGAATCATAGACACAGAGTGTGTTTGTAGTCTAAAACCTAAAACACATTTCTACTCTTAAAAGATACATGAAAGCCAGGCGGTGGTGGTGCACGCCTTTTATCCCAGTACTTGGGGAGGCAGAGGCAGGCAGATCTCTGTGAGTTCGAGGCCAGCCTGGTCTACAAGGCTAGTTCCAGGACAGGCTCCAAACCTACAGAGAAACCTTGTCTCGAAAAACCAGAAACCAAAAAAACAAACAAAACCCCCCCACAAACAAAAACAAACAAACAAACAAAAGACACACAAGCAACTAGAATGAAGGCGCCATTTCAAAGTTTGCTCTTTTGTAATCTTAAGACTGAGAAGGGTTTTCATTTGACCTCAGGGTTTGTCCTAGTGTGTTTTCCCTGAGGAAGCACATGCCTAAAGTCTTCTGGATCTAGGAAAGGAATCACAGAGGGGCACACTATAGAATCTTAATCTTCCAGCAACCCAGATAGGGCTGAGATAATCAAGCCTTTCTAGTCTCTCTCTCTCTCTCTCTCTCTCTCTCTCTCTCTCTCTCTCTCTCTCTCTCTCTGTGTGTGTGTGTGTGTGTGTGGGGTTTCTGTGTTTTTGAGAGAGAGAGAGAGTCCTGTGCAGCTGAGAATGACCTTGAGCTCCTAATCCTCTTGTCTCCAATCCTTGAATGCTGGCGTACAGGTTCATAACATCACACGCAGAAACCTTCCTATCTCACAGTTTAGGAAAGGAATGTTTTAGAACCCAGACTGACAGTCTAATACCCCATTAGACTTTGGAGAAGACACAGACACATGTCTTCTCTGATTGTTTTTTTTTTTTTCTAGGAGAAAAGGACGTCTTTGTCTGTTCTAGTTGTTCTTTAAGGATGTTGTAAAGAAAGAAGTGTATGTTATTTGTAAAGTCTTTTGAAAAATCGCTCTAAAAGCCATGACTGGATGAAGAATTTTGTTACAATCAGGACTTTGGGTTTCAGAATGTTTTATCTTGAGCCTCTATTTCTGTCTACCTAACAACATAGCTGGATGAGTTGCTTTTGAACTCTTGTTTAAGTTTCTGCTTAGAGGAATTATGATCTTCCAATAAAGGAATGGGAAGCCTTTTGCTTTCTATAGAAATCACTGGATGAGTCTAACACTTAGTAAACATGATTTAATTAGTTTAAGAAACAAACTCACTGAGTCTGGAGGGATGGCTCAGTGGTGAAAGTGCTTGTTGTACAAGCATGAGGACCTGAACCCAAGATGTGCAGTCAGACACTGTAGAATGGACTGTAATCCTAGGGTTCATACAGCAGGACAGGAAGCCAAGACAGAATCCTTGGAAGACTGTGGTCCAGCTATGTCAATGAACAGGAAGTTAGGTCTACAAACAAAGTAGAAGGTGAGGATGAGCACCTGGGATTGTCTTCTGACCTCCAGGAACATACACACCAGTACTTGTACACATGAACATATGCTCAAGTGTGTATGTGCACACATATCCATGCACACACACATACACATGCCTGTTTCTATCGTGTTAAAAATGGATGACTATATCTGCTAATAGGATCCATTGATTGATAAGATTAATCCCCCAAACTGTATGCAATGATTTCCCTGCATTTTCGAAAAGAATCAAGTAAAATTCAATGCACAGAGCACATCCCAGGAATCCATTATACGGAACAAATTCAGAACAAAACCCATCATAAAACCATAGCTTGAGAGCTGATCCCCACAGCCTGTCTTGCTCCCTGGTCTTCCTTACTTGACTGGCAGATGACTGAGGTGGATTCCTCTAAGCAGCTGTTTCCATCATCAGAATCCTTGCTGGTAAGGACTGCACGAAGGAAAGAAAGAAAAGTCCCTTAAGTATCTTAGTGTAGTTGAACTTTTTTTGGACTGCCAGCTCCCAAATAATAACACAGAGACTTCCTATTAATTATGAAAGCTTGTCTTTAGCTTAAGCTTGTTCCCAACTAGCTCTTAAAACTTAAACTAACCTGTTTATGTTAATCTATGTTTTGCCACATGGCTCATTGCCTTTCCTCAGTACCGTGCATCCAACTTCCTCTGTATCTGGCTGGCAAATCCCCACCTCTCAGATTCTTCCCTGAGTTTCTATCTCAGCCCAAAAGTACTGCCTATTGTCTTCTGCCTAGCTATTGGCCATTCAGCTCTTTATTAAACCAATCAGAAGGTGCTTTAGGCAGGTGAGGTAAAACACATCTTCACCCAGTGTGATCAAATATCCCGCAACACCTTAGGGGTGACAGCAGGCACACATGGTAGGGGACACCTGAGTCTGAACACTAGGAAGATCTGAACAGTTGACTCCAGGCTGTACACCGTTCCTTGCAAGGCTGTGAACAACTGACCAAACTGTCATAGAGTCTTCTTCTTCTTCTGTCATGGTCTCTTCTAGCAACTGACATGCATCTTGTCTGTACCCTCTTTCTGGTTCTCACTTCCCTACACTTTCACCTACCTTCTTTTTATTCTTCTTTTGCTTCTTAGCTTTCTTGGCTCTGTTCATTATCTTGTTCTTAATCTGTACCCAGCGATGTACCTCTTGGTCACACATATTTCACTTTCCTGATTTTTTCTCTCTTCTTGACTCCTGCTGCCCACCTTCTCTTCTTTATAAAAGAAAACCTGGCCTCACCATTATTAGCCTCCATTTCTCATTTCTGCCTTTAATTTCCCCTACCTCCTTCTGCTAAGGTGAAGGTTTTCTTTGGTGGGCCTCCTTCCCTTCCTGCCTCCATCTGGATACCTTCACCGCCCCCAAAGGACCCTGATGACACGTCTAAGCCCCTTGCCTGGGAACCTGTAACAATCCTGTCAGTCCTCCTTACCTATTACCTCAGAGGCCTGATTGTGGTCGGTCCTTGCGTGGGCCTGTTGTTCACCACTCAAGAAAACAGAAGAATTTTCTTGCTTTATATCTACCAGATTCACAGAACAAGGGCAAATTTTGATTCCATGGCTGAGTATCTCTGCTCCTGGTCCAAATTGCAATGAGTAAGTTATTTTCAGGGACCGAGAAGTCAGTTCAGGCTGCAAAGTGTTTGCTGTGCAAGCATAAGTTTGATTCCCAGGATCCATGTAAAAATGACACCTAACATGGCATCCATTTTTGCAAACTCAGGCGATAGAGACAGGTGCATCCCAGGGCATCACTGGATAGACTAGTCAGCGAGGTCCAGCCACCCCCCCAAAAGGTGGATGATAACTACAAACTACAACACAACCAGAGGTTGACCTCTGGCCTCAGCACACACATGCACACAAGCACATGCAGACCAGTACACGTGTATGCACACTAACATGCACATATACACACAAAGAATTTTCATTTAACTCCCTAGAAGATCATTTTGAATACCACGATTAACCCTCTCCCCCCAGTCTCCCTCCTACTCTGTTCTTCCCTTCCCTTCTATCCACTGAATCCTTGGAGAGGTAGTTGGATTTGATATTGTAAAGATTAAAAAGTAACCAGGCAAGGCCGTACACACTTGTGATCCCAGCACTTTGAATGCTAAGACAGGAGGAATGTTAAGTTCAAGGGCAACCTGGGCTACAAAAGACCCTCTTTCAAAAAAATAAATGAAGACAAAATTAAAATATTAACTGCAGATTAACATTCATATATAAACGTGGTGTTTAAATGATTGCAAAGAGAAACTATCACTTGGATCAAAAGCAGATGACTGACACCCCAGAGGCCTCTGGGTGACACATTCCACTGTCCCTACAGTAATTCTCAAAGTCAACTATCATCTCCAGTTTCAAGGTCTAAATTAATTTTGCTGCTTATATAAGCAATATAAAAGAAATTATAACCATGTTAACTTATCTCTGTTCTCAAAGAAGTCAAACACTCCCAGATTTATATATGTACATGTGTGTATACATAAGTTACATATGTGTATTAAAATGTTTGTGAGATTCTTCCGCATTATTATTTTTGTTATTATAGAAATATGCTGACTAAGTCTGATAGTGGTGGTTCACGCCTTTGATTCCAGTGCTTGGGAGGCAGAGGCAGGTGGAGCTTTGAGTTCAGCCTGGTTTACAAAGTAAGTTCCAGGACAGCCAGTCAGGGACACACAGAGAAACCCGATCTTGAAAAAAGAAACAAAAAACAAACAAATGAAAGAAATATGCTGACTTAGTATGCGTTAATTATTTGTTTTTTAAGATAAACACTGCTGGGAGAATTCTTTCTGATTTGTGTTTTGAGTTATTTGTTTTGAGACAGGGTTGCATTGTCGCCCAGGCTTGCCTCAAATTACTTAGCCAAAGATGATCTAGAACTCCTGATTTGTTATTCCTCTTCTTCCTCCTGAGTGCTGCAACTGAGGTGCGTGTATTACACCCAGCCTTTCCTGTGTCTTCTGATTAACGCACATTTCTCCTCTCCTCTGCTGAGGAATGTAATTGTTGATCTCTGGGATATGCGTTTTCAAACTTCAGAGATTACATCCACCTGTTTCCCCAAATCACACAGTTTCCAGAACCAGCAGAGCTGCAGAAACAGGGCATAGCAAACGCAGGAATCTACAGAGAGTAGGTGTGGTGGGATGTGGCGTTAGGGTAAGCGGCAAGTGATGGGGACAGGAGCGTGGATGCCAACCTTCATTGTCACTCTGACAGTGTGGAGTGCTGAGACCTGCAGAAGGCACTGGGCTCTAAAAGCCATATGAACTGCTTTGCACCTACTTTATTTTTGCTTTATGTAGGTGAGTTCTTTCTCTGTGTGGTAGTTTGTGCATGCAGTTTCTGAGGAGGTGAGAAAAGGGTGTCAGACTCCCTGGAACTGGAGTTAGAGATGGTTGTGGTTGCTAGGAAGCAATCCTGGGTCCTCTTCATAATCTGAGCCCTGTCTCCATTCCAGTTCATTCTTGGAAGATTTTTCTTTGGCAGAAGATAAGAGATTTGGAGGGAACAGCATGGGAGGGACAAAGCCAGACAAAAGCCTGTTCCTCTAGCTTGAGTGAGTGTGACGGGCATGGGGTACTAGGCCGGGCAAGGGCACACACAGGCAGGCTGGAGAAGGGTGAAAATTGTAATTAAAGCAGGGCCAAATGAGGTGAGAGAAGCTCTAAGCCACTAGTCCGGGGAGGGGGTGAGGTCGTCTGATATATTATTGAACAGAAGATACCAAAATGGTCTCCACATAGAGGTGTCTGTTGGGTCTTCGGAAGGTCTTTTTAATACAAGAAAGAGCTGATTTGAAAGCAATCCTGTAATTATCCCCCAACCCAGCCCTACCCAACATCAGACTGAACATCTGCATGCATGAAAATACCTTCCTAATGCCCAAGGGAACCAAGTGAGTGACTATAGCACCTAGATGGTACAAGAAAATAAGAAAAGGTACATTGAGCTTGGCCACTTTAAATAATCCCTAACCCCAGCAGTACAGCATAGAGAGAGAGAGAGAGAGAAAACTTCCAACTGAGGGAGGACAGAGAAGCCAAGAAGCAGGTTTGACCTTCGACCTCAATGCTGGTGCTGCCCCAGAGAACTCAACACTAAGCAGGTCCCTATGAGGCCAGAGCCAGTAACTGTGATATGAGTCTCTAAGTCTGCTAGAGACTGTAATCCTAGGCTCTTGACCAATGACTCACCTCAAAAGCTAGGACTTTGTAAAGGAACAGGGAACGAAAACTTTGAAGATATAACAGAAAACTTTCTAAATTTATGGGAAGGTGTAAATGTCCAGGCAGAAGGCAGAAGGTCTCCAGTCTGACTTAAGACATGCCACGACAAATGAGGTTAAATTCATAATTAAAAATCAACTATTTTTTTAAAAGGGCCAGGATCAGATACCTTTCTAATCTGAAAGTCAGAAATTATATGCAGTTATAACTCAAAGCCATATACAAAGAACTCATAGCAAATATCAGTACTCAAGGGTGAAAAGCTCCCTCTTTACAAAAGGATGCCCAAACTCAATAGGACTATGGATGACCATGGGAACATAAGGGTGCCCAACACCATGGTTGGGGAACAAGAAACTCCAATGAGATGTCACCTCACACCAGTTAGAATAGCCATCACCAAAAAGACAAGCGAGAGGAAGTGTTGGCGTTGTTGTGGAGAAATGGAGCCCTGTATGTGTGAGTGGGGTGTAAGTGCCTACAGCCGTTAGGATAAAACAGTATGGAGTTTCCTCAAAAACAACTGAAAATAGACCCATCGTGTGATTAGACAGTCCTCTACTACACACAGAACTTGGAGAATTAAAATCAGTCTGTTAATGAGACGCCTGCACCTGTTACAGCTTGACAAGCTTCACGTATGGAGTCAGCGTGAACAGCTGCCAGCAGCTGGAGAGAATGTGGTGTTCACATGGGAGAGACTCCCAGACAGTCTTACAATGAAGGAGACCACATCAGCGGAGACAATGTGGATGAGCAAGAACATTCATGAAGCAAGCCAGGCCCAGAAAAACTAAAGCTACACGATTTCACTTTAGGTGGCCTGGGAAAGGGTCCACCTCAGATGGAGTAAAGTGGGAGTGAGGGTGGGGGCTGAGGCCATAGTGGACTAAAATTTCAGTCAGGAAGAATAAGTTCAAGACGTCCATTATACAACATGGTAAGACTAACAGTATATTGAGTTCTCAAGAAATCACTGAGGTCATAAATTTTACATATTCTTCCCACAAAAATGTATATGAGTTAATACACATATCTTGATGCAGCCATTTCACAGTGCATATTTAAAACAGCATGCTGCCTCTGAGATGATGGTGCATGTGTGGGGGTGCGTGAGTGTGTGTGTTTTTGTGTGTGTGGTGCTGGGATTGAACCAAGGATCTTAGAAATGCTAGACAAGCATTACACCACTGTGCTACACTCCCAACCCAAATATACATAGCGCTTTTTTCAATAATCAATTTTGAAAATGATTAAGAATTTTTTTAAACAAAGTTCTACCAAGCGCATACAGACCACCTGACAGACACAGCCAGGAAGGTAAACAATAGTTACTTTCTTTGCTGCAGGGCAATGGGATGTGAGGCTCCAGGCGTGCATCTCTGCCGCTCGGTTGGACTTCTAGTTCACGGGACTCTGAAGATGGAAAGGCCACAGGTGAGATCCCACAGAGCCCCGCTCTTTCCCAGTTTCCACCTTCATCCCTCACCCTGATCTCATCTCTCGTTCCTACTTCTACCCCATCTGCACATATGGCCACCCCACCCTGGAAGGCATTTGTGCTTCCGGACTCCTTAGCCAACCTCTCTGACTCTTGTTTCTTAGCTTCTCTTTCCCCCAGTAAGACTTTTCCAACTCTTCCCCTCTGGGGTTTCTTTTTCCAACAACACCCGCCAGGTCTCAACAGTGCATCAAGTGTTCTCTTTGCCTCTTTGTGCCTAAGAAGTTTTCCTCTTGTATCAGATACCAGCGCCTCCTCTGTTCCCGCCTAGAGCTTAGCCCTTCGTGCTCGCATTCAGTCCCTCTTACCCAGTGGCTCAGAACCTGGGCCTTGTGGTGTGGCTGCTTGGGGCCTTTGCAGTCCATCAATGTCGTCGCCGGTGGTATCTTCTTTCACGTGTACTATTTCACAGAGGTCTTCTGAGAGTCCATTTTCAGGTAAACTCACAACTGAAACAGATTTTGTTTTGTAACTATTTTATTTGCCCATTACATCAGGATCCAATAGGAAGAGAGAGATCTCTCTAAGCCTTGAAGACTGAGAGACAGAGGGGATTGAGAACCGGGGGAGGGACTGAAGGAGCCTAGCAAGTAATGACAGGGTACTCAGAATCTGGAGCAGGGTTGGGCAGCAGGAGGGATGTGGAGCCATGGAGGGTGGTGCTGCTGCATCTGCTGCCAAACTGAGGCTCAAAATAGGGATGGAGGAAGCCTGGGCTTTGCTGTCTCTGTTCTCTGAATGCTTTTGCAAATGCCTCTCTTGTCAGAAATTCTGCAGGAAGCTGGCTAGAAAGGGAACTTGTCAAGGAAGAAAGCAGGGACCTGAGACCAGAGGTAAGGGTCAGGGGCAAGCATGGCCTGGGTAGGGAAAGAGTCCCAGAGCATACAAATTCAGGACTGATGTCCTCTCTTCCCTTACAGAAAACCTCCCTTGCCCAGGGTGGATTCTGTCTGTCCCGCCCACTCTACTCCACCAACTTCAATGGTATATGAACGAATAATACAATATGCAGTACAGTTTCATGGTTTTCATTTAATACTTTCTCCACAAAGTTAAGTTAGAGAAAAATAACTGAAAAGTTAATTATAGAAGCCTTAACATGCAATGTGGACCTGTGTGCATACTTTATGTCACAACCCATAGTGGTTAGACCCCATGCTTTTTACAGCCGTGGGCATGAGTACAGTCCTAGCCCCATTTGTGTCCATCACAGCCAGTGTCTCTGCTGGGTCAGACTATTGGACACGTACATTGGTGTCTAATTGTTCACCCTGTGGTCCATCTTGGTGGTGGGTTGATATTTCTGTATCTTCATCCATTCCTGTCACTGGCATCGTTAGGATGCCATTACCAGGGAGGATTGCTCCAGACCACACAGACTCACCAAGAATTCACCTGTTTCTCTTGCATCCCTCCTCCCCACTGCATCCGGTCCCTCTACTCATCACTAACCACAATCCCACCCACTCATTGCTTCTTATTCACACAGGGTACACCTGCAGAGGAACAATTAACAATAATAGTCTCAAATGTTAAAAATTTTGAATAAAAGAATTTAAGATGTGTAAAAATTACTTCAGAGGTCACCCTGGAAAGATTTTTTTTTCTGAGTGTGTGTGTGTGAGTGTGTGAGGGGGCACGTTTGGTGGCTGGAGAGATGTCACTGTGGTTAAGAGCACTTGCTACTCATGTGAAGGACCTGGGTATGGTTATCAGAACCCACATGATGGTTTACAACTGTTTGTAACTCCATGTTCAGGGGATCTGACACCTACTTCTGGCCGCTTCTATATATGGAGAGAGAGAGAGAGAGAGAGAGCCCACAGAGATGAAACAAAAATAAGTAAATCTTTGAAAGCATTTTAAAATAAAGTGTTAATTTTAAGAAACATTTTCTTGAATGAAATATCCCACCTGAAATCCACACAGTAACCCTTCCAAAATGCCAGAGATGTGTTTGCAAAGATGAGTCATGGAATAAAGAAATAAATACTATTGCATACATACCATTGTGAATCTGGGGGATGAAGAATTGATGAGTCTCAGTTTGGCTTCCCTGGGTAAGGGTGGCATTTTCTCCATCATTACTTCTCCAGCCTGAGGAATAATGGGTTTCATAGTGAGTATCCATGTTAGACATCCAGAGAGAAGAAATCCCTTTTATGCAATGTGAGAAGCTTAGATTCTGGAAGCAGGTACAATTGACACTGATGACTGAATCATAAAAAAAAACCATGCATACAACAGAAATGAAGTACCAAACACGAGTATTGACGCTCTTCATGACATCACTTGATGCCCATCTGAAGCATGGACCATTGTCATATCCCTTTTATAGGAGATGACACCAGGACCTGAAGAGGATAGATAACCTGCCTGGGATCACAGAGGCAAAATTTGAACCCAGACATTTCTAATCTGCCCTGGATCTTAAAGCACAATTGAATCCTAGTACTTAGTTGAGTAAAAGACTAGATTCCCCTCAAATGAAAATTTTCATTTTCTGAAAATGGGATGAGACATCATTTTTAAGTCATTCAGAAGATTACTGCAAGAATACCTGTATCAATATATCAGAAAAGAATATAATATTGTTATATATTCATTATTATATTATATTTATTATTGTTTATAATTATAATTTAATTATAAATTATGTTTATAAACAGAATATTATAATATTCAATATAATCAATGCCTTGAATTTAGAATATTCTAAATAAGTAATAGCTTAAGTATTTATTAATTTAAGGAAGGTCAAGGGTTTAATTAAAATATCAAAACGAGCCAGGCCATGGTTTTAATCCCAACAATCAGGAGGTAGAGGCAGGTGAATCTCTGAGTTCAAGGTCAACCTTGTCTACAGAGCAAATTCCAGAACAGTCAAGGACTACGCGGAAATCCTGTCTCGAATAATCAAATAAATGAATAAATAAGTAAGGAAACAAACAAACAAATAAATAAATGAAACATCAAAAGTTTTTTTTCCCCAGTGGTCTATCTTCTCTGGAGAGAGACTCTCAAGCTGTTACCCTGGTAACAAGTGGAGGGGTCATTTGGGAGGTCCAGTTGTGTCATGGTCTTATGAGCTGAAGAAATTCACTGCCTCCCCAATGTTCATGTTTGTTATCCCTCTCTAACCCCCACTGGGCAGAAGATCAGAGAATGTAGGCCATGTCTAGTCAGTCAAGTGAGCCACAGGCAGACAACTGTGAATTCAGGAATATGGCCAAGATATTCAGGAGACGAAGCTTTCCTAGTCAACCCCGAGGACCAAGACCCTGGTAGTTAAACCCTGAACTTGGAAAAGCAACAGATGCAGAAAATGTTATGGACATCAGAAACATGAGGAAAGAGCTCCCCATATATGTGCTGTGAGGGTTGGTTTTGTTTTATTCACAAAACAAGAGAGGATCATGTAGGGAGAGGTACTTGAGAAAATTTCTCCATTGGATTGGCCGGTAGACAAGACTGTGGGGGCATTTTCTTGATTAATGATGGACAGGACACCACTGTGGCAGGTGTCACCCCCTGTATGGGTGGTCCTTGGATATATAAGAAAGCAAACTGAGGAAGCCAGTAAGCAGCGTTTCTCCATGGCCTCTGCTTCAGTTCCAGCCTCAGATTTCTATCCTGATGTCCTTTCCTGGCGGATTATAAACTGTAAGATGAACTAAACCTTTTCCTTCCCACATTGCTTTAGGTCATGGGATTTCATCACAACAACAGAAAGCAAGCTAGTTCGCATGGGAGGAGACAGCAATGTTAACAGAGTCAACGAGAACAGACCATCAGATGAGGAGGGACCTGAGGGTGACCAGGTCAGGCTTTCTTGAGAGCAGCTGTCACCAGGTCCTAAAAAACAAAATTCAGATGTTTGTTTCAGGAGTTGAAGCAGGTTACTCTCTTTGTGATAAAAGGCTGAAGGAGCTATGGAAGCATCAATCCACAGCCCATCTGGAGCTGACAAGCTCCCCATGATTCTTGAGGTCAGACTCGGGTCATGAGAACAGGTTGTAAGGGTCAGCTCTGGCTCAGAAAGCACTGCCTGGGTCACTCTAGCACCTGATGGTGACCTGTCTTCATATCCATGTCTATAGGATGCTTGCATGTCCTTGTCCAGTGACCTGACCTGAGTTTCTAGGGTTTCTGAACCACATGTCTTCAAAAAATGGCCTCCCCGTATATATCAGATGGCTCGTCCCTGCTGGTCTTCTCATGAGGACTCAGGAACAGCTTGTCTCCATTCCCTCCCATTCCTGCTATTCCTTCCTGTGTTTTCTCTCTCTATTTCCCCTACTTCTGTTTCATGTTTTCCATCAGATTAGCAGTACACGGTTAAGAATACAGACTCTGCCTCCCGAGTGCCTGGATTCTTGCTTTTCATTTGACCCCGTGAACACTCCCCACATGGTCTCTCTCAAGTTTAGCTTCCTCACCTATAAACTGGGCATCTAAATGATACCAATCCTTGATACCAGCTGGGGTAGAGGGCAACAAGAGTCTGACACTACACAAAGCAAGAAACTAGCTACATGGTTCTTTCCGCCATCGTCCGTTATTCTTTCTGCGTTCATCTCCTTCCCTCTTCCTTTCTCGGTCTCAAAGAATCCGTGTGCCCTTCCCACACCTCTACCACTTTCTGGCTATGTGTATTCCTCTATCTTTCTTCTGCAATATTGTTGCTCTCAAATATTATTTCTGGTGTTTGAATCCATCACTTCTAATATCAAGTGTGAGACTGTGACATACTAAGAAACGGTAGTTTTGGTCTTCATCCCCTGTTCCTGACCAGAGCTCCTCAAATCCTGGGTGAGTTCCCATGTGATTAAGGTGAAAAGAGAGTCAGTCTACCCCTGTGCATAGCTGGCCTTCCTCAGTAACACGGCAGTGCACATTAAAGAAGTAAAGTTTGGAAATCCATTAGGATGGGAGGGCTGGCTGCCAGGGGAATAAAACATCATGACAGCATGGGAACCCTGACCTCCAAGGTGAGAAGAACTGGAAGGTGTCTTGGTCACATGGCTACTGATTTCATTCATCATGACTGTATGATGGAACTTTTATTAAAGATCCTAAGAGACTCTGTTCAGAGAGATTCAGGGTTGACAAACTCCATAGTGCTGGAAGGGTGGTGTGCCCAGGGATGACAAGAGGGTGTTGTGTTCTCTCCCCACTCCCATGTGGTTATTGCTTGTGTGCATATGTGTGCAGAGAACAGAGGACGACCTTGGATGTCATTCCTCAGCTGGCATCAACCTCTTTTTGTAGAGATAGAATCTCTCACTGGACTAGACCTCATCAATTTTCATAACTAGAAATCTCAAGGGAGCTGCCTGTCTCTGCCTCCCTGGTACTAGGATTACAGCACCTGCCCCTGTGTCTTGAGCTGTTTTGTTTTGTTTTGTTTTACGCGAGTTTAGGGAATCAAATTCGAGCCCCTGTGCTTGTATGCATTTTGACAACTGAGACATCTCTCCAATTCCCCTCACCCTCGCTGACTATTTTTGAGCTATGACTTTTCTAATAAATTCTAAGTTAATGTTTCCTTGAGGTTCACGAGCTATGTTAAAAAGTTCTGTAGCCTGAGGGGCCATGGCAATCTCTGATTTATGTTCAGTTTACCAGAAGCATGGGCCACACCCCAGAATTTGTACCCAGCCTTTGAAGTGGGGAGGATGTCTTATGGCACTGTGATCTTTATCAGAATTTAATTAAATGCTGGTGTCTGGAGAGTTGGTTGGTGTGGAAAAACCCCAATCATCATGTAACTGGTGTCAGGACCAGTGCATATAAGGGCAGGACAAACGAGGAACATCTCTCTTACAGAGCATTTCCTCCTTGATGCCACTGTGGACCACACTGCTTCACCTTTCACAGTTCCATATTGGTCACCTCCTTTAGAGGCTTCTCTAAGTCACAATTATTTCTGAGTACTCAGACTCTCAGTCTGGCTGCTGACACTGGGCTTAGGTTCCACCGTCATGGGTATCAGACTGACCATCTGCTGCCATGGTTGCTTTGCCAGTATCCTCCATCCCACTAGAGGCTGGTCAGCTTGGATCTCAAGTGCCTCCTCCTTCCACGACTCATGTTCTAGAGGTTTTCCCCTCAGAATGGCACTAGTAGGTGTTGGTGGTACCTTTATAGGCAGAGCCGAGCTGAAGGAACTTAGATCACTGGAGGTGTATCCTTGAAGGACACAGGCACATCCTCTCCTTCCTTGCTTCCAGGCCACCATGAAGTGGACAACCTTCCTTCCCCCAATCCCTTGCTTTGGTGTCATGCCTCACCTTAATTAGGGAAGTCAAACATCTGGGCTGAAGTCCCTAACACCATGGACTGAAATTAATTGACTTCTCATGTATCTGTTATGTGTTTTTTTTTTTTTAGAGTGTTTTACTATGTACAATTGGATGGTCTCAAACTCAAAATCCTCCTGCCTCAGAGTCTGGAGTGTCCAGCTTCTTAGGTGTAGTTTGTCCAAGTGCAGGGGAAAGCTAACACCAGGCTCATATCCCCTCTCCTCACTGCCTTCCCTGTTTCTCCCCAAGTCACACTCTGCTAAGGATCACCTTTATTTCCTAGTCTCTGTGGCAATAAGAAACTCTCTCCAGGTATAGTTACCTTGTTTAAGACTGAGCTGTGAGTTCAGGTCCCCTCTGTCAATTTCTTCGGAATGCAGTTCATTCTGTGGTAAGACTGAAGTGGGAAGGAGAGGGAAGAAGAAGAGGAAGCCATTAGAGATCTCTAGCAGGGACAAGGGGCAACATTTCTGCATTACACATTTAGGAATTTCCAGTCTCGCGATCTGTCCAAGTTCAGTGAGTCCCACACGACGAAGTTCACCCATCCTGTCCTGGGACAGAGAAGACTCCACAAGGGAGACTTTATGCTTCCACACAGAAAGGAGACGCTCAAGGTCAGGAATCAAAAAGTGGAAGACACACTTGTGCTGTGTTCCTATTCCACTATTCAGAGGGCAGAGAAGGTAGATGTTAAAATGGAAAAAAAAACTAGAAGCAAAACATGGTTTCTAGGCTGTCACAAGTGTAAGAACAAAGAAGCGCTTCCCTGGATGGAAGGTCTAGCATCAGGCACAACCAAAGGAAAGTGTCCAGCTACTTTAAAGATGGGCGAGATTGAGACAAAGAACTGACTCACACATTGGTGATTTCTATGAGCATGTAGTACTAAGCTAAGATGGATCCTGCAACCCACTGCTGAGCTGTCACTCAAGGTAGGTGGTCGTGAACCTGATGGACTCATGTATAATATTATAAGGGCCCCACTGAAGAGACACAGCAGGGCTACCCTACTGGGACTGAGTTCTTCCTGTCCTCTTCTCCATAGCCTGATGCTGGTGGGGCTCTCATTGTCTTCTCAGTCTAAATACCCAGCCTAGCAGACCTCGGGAGGGTGCTGACTACAGCCATTAGATGTAAGTTTTGTGATGATATGTAACATGTTAGTTTTTAAACTGCTACATCTCAGATTGTGCTGCACAATATGTGACACATGGTAGATGCTTAATATATGGTTGTCGAGGGGAAATAAGGACTGTGATCTCTAAGGGTGATACTAAACCCAATTACCAGTTTGAAAGCTTTTGGAAATGAGTTCCAAATCAGGGTATGCTTCCATAGTTTCCTTACGGAACAATAACCATAAAACATCTGGGTCCAATCTCTTCTCCAGTTCTTCCAGGGCTCTGTAGACCACTTTTTGTATAGGGACCAGGTTTGTACAGGAATCTTGAAAATCCTTAAAAAATATTTAATGGAGAAAGTTTAAATGCAGGCTTCCAAGTCACAGAAGAGCTCTAGGAAACAATTATAGTTAGTGTACCTCAATCCCCAACAGACAAATCTTCTATGTAAATTTTATATTTGCATGGCTACTTCATGAAACAAGTATATATTTTCTCTTTGAAAATACTCGCTAGTGACTTTGAGCTCCCACCCTCATCTCTATGACATGTAAGAAGGGCCACTTTCTGTAAGAAAGAAACACTAGGGTTAAGGGTTAACAATGGGGCCGACGAGATGGCTCAGTGGGTTATAGGCACTTGGCACCAATCCTGTGAGCTGACTGGGATTCAGACGGTGTAAGGAGACAACCAACTAGCCACAAGTTGTTGTTCCCTGACTTCCACATGTGCAGAGAAGCAGGCTCATACACACATGCCCACACAATAGAAGCACACACACATACTTACAAATAAAGAAATAATCAGTGCAATTTTTCAGTATAGAGGGGCTGGAGAGATGGTTCATGGTTGAGAACACTTGCTGTTTTTGCAGAGAACCCTGTTTAGTTCCCAGTACCCCCATGGCAATTCACAAACACCTCTAACTCCAGTTCCAAGGGATTTGGTGCTCTTTTTCTGTCACATACGGGTGCCAGGCCCACAAGTGGTATACACACAGATATGCATGCAAAATACTTGTACACATACAAATAAAAATGAACGCATTCTTAAAAAAGTAGTTTAGCCAACAAGGCAGGTGGTCAATGCTGTGCTGTTAACCAGACAGTTCCTGTCCTGTAGGAAATCAGGTGTCTGTTTCTTCTGACTGTGAACTCTATTGTAGGACTGCATATTCATAAGGCAAAGAAAAAATACTAATGGGGATGGAGACATGGCTCAGTGATTGAGTACACTTGCTTCTCTTGCAGAGGTCCCAGGTTCGATTCCCAGCACCCTCATGGTGTTCCCAACCATCTGTAACTTCAGTCTGTGGGGATCTGGAGCTCTCTTCTGACCTCCAAAGCACCGGTGGTGCATAGGCACACATGCAGACAAAATACTCATACAAATAAAGTAAAAATAAAGAGGTTTTAAAAAAATTGTTCTAAAAGACACTCTATAGGTATTATGTTCTCAGATCTAGGCTTTTAATTTAGACATTTATTAAAATAAATGAGCTCATGAAATATCACTAAGTCAGTTCAATAAAACAATTCAACAGTAAATTAAAGTCATTTTTGATTTTTTGTTTATTTTTAAATTTATTTTAATTTAATTTATTTTAATTAATGTAATTGCATGAATTACACATTCTAAAATACATAAGATATTGCTTAATTTTGGAGAACCCTTGTCCTGAATTGGTTTGCCTTTAACAACACTCACCCTGCTTCTAGAAAGGACTTTTCCCTCAGATAGAAGCAGGACCATCTCCTGAGGCCTCTACTTTTCCTCTGCCTTAATACTCGGAGAGAACACTTCCAGAAATATTTACATGATAGGTATCATTTAGGGAAAATGCAGATTTTTAAATTTGAGTCCAGAATTCTGATTCATAGTTGATGAAATTATTATTGTAACTAATATCTCTATAAAGTTCTATGAAAACTTTGTAAATAATTTTTTGTCAAATATTGGGTTCAGTGGCTGGAGAGCTGGCTTGTGGTTAAGAGCATGCGTAGCTCTCACAGAGGACCCAGGGTGATCCCAGCACCCACATAGGGTGGCTCACAACTGCCTGTAACTCCTGTTCCAGGGAATCTGGAGCTCTTTACCGGACTCTGTGGGCACCAGCACCTATGTGAACGCACACACACTCATGCATGCACACACACACACACATACACACAAACACGCGTGCGCACACACGTGGGTGCATGAGCACATGCAGGCACACAAACATGCATAAACATAAGAAATGAAATCTTTTTTAAAAATTAAGTCTAACCTTAAAAACTTATAGTCATCTAGTTTGGCTCCAAGATATCAAAGTGTAACTTAATTTGGAGCTTGCTTACCAGGTTAGGATGTAACAAACCTCACTTACATCATACATTTTACCAGTGATGAGATTGTTGTCACGTAGGAGCTCAAGAAAAGGAAATGGCCTTTTTATTGCATTTGAAATTGCCACTTTAAGTCTTTTGAAGCACAGGCGTATAGGTTCAAAGGGAATCCTTCTTGTGTGCTTGTGTTCTGTGGACATCCTGGAGGGGAAATACCACGGAAAAATGGTCATCAGAACTTTTGGACTACATGCTTTTGGAAAATATAAAATTTTATATATGAAAGAAAGAGTATAAAGAAGTAACAATATAAGATAGGAGATCTTGAGTTAACCCCAATAAATAAGATAAATTAACTCCAATAAGTTGGAAAGTTCTGGGTTCAAGTGAGAGAGACCCTGCCTCATTATATAAGATGGAGAGAGATGGACAACGACTCTCAGCATCAATCTCTGACTTCTACACACATGAGCACATACATACATGTGCATCTGCACACATAAGCCCTCCTCACACATGTGAATGTTTGTACTTGAATGCATGTATACTGCACATCCACACACATATAAAAAACAAAGTGAAACATAATATTAATTATGATTCAAAAATTCCACTGTTAGGTCTTCTCATACATGTGAAAAAGAACATTCTCACCAACTTATATGCAAATATTTTTGGTGGCATTATTGATAGCCAAAAGATAGGTACAGTTGGAATGGCCTTTAGTTGGAGGATAGAAAAGTAAAACTGGACAATCCATACAATGAAATATTGTTCCTCAATAAAAAAGAACAAAATGCTAATACATTAATGTGAATGATTCTCAAAAAAAATTTTCTTAATAAAAGAAGCCAAACACAAAAAGTCACATAATGTATAATTCCATTTCTATGAAATACCCAGAAATGAAATCTATAGAGACAGATGTATGTGTGGTTGTGTGGACAAAGGGGACCGAGAATGGACTGTACACAGCCGTGAGGGATTCTTCTGGGGATGGGTAAGGCCTCAGTTCCAAACTTGGACTGTGGTGCTGGTTGCAGGCTCTGTAAAATGTCATTGAATTGTATATTCAAATGGATACATTTTTGCAAATTATACTCTCAAAGCAGTCAGAAAATGAAAGCAGATCAATAAAGGTAACAGGTTGAACTTCTTTTTTCCTGAGCATGGAAAAAGTCAGATATTGTGAATATCAAGCACACATTGTGTCCTAGGTGGTTTGGGTTTTTAAATTTTGTTTGTTTGTTTGTTTTATTTTTGTTAGCTTGACACAGCTAAAGTTATTTGAAAAGAGGAACCTTAATTGAAAAAAAAAAGAATACTTTCGTCTGTATTGCCTGTAGTCAAGTCTGTGAGGCATTTTCTTGATTGGTGAGTGATCGAGAGGGCCCAGTTAACTATGGGCATTGTTACACCTGGACAGGTGACCCTGGGGTATTTAAGAGAGCAAACTGATTCAGTTAGTAAGCAGTGTTACTCCATAGTTTCTGCTTCAATTCCTGCCTCTAGGTTCCTGCCCTGACTCCCTTTGATGATGGACTGTGATGTGGAAGAGTGTAAGCCAAAAAAAATCCTTTCCTCCCTAAGTTGGTTTTGGTCTTGGAGTTTTATCACCACATTAGAAACTCTGACTAAGATGTCTAATTTCTTGAGTTCTTTATATATTTTGAAGATCAGTCCTCTCTCTGATGTGGGGTTGGTGAAGATCTTTTTCCATTCAGTATGCTGCCTTTTTGTCTTATTGACCATGTACTTTGCTTTACAGAAGCTGCTCAGTTTCAGGAGGTCCCATTTATTTATTGTTGCTCTCAGGGTCTGTGCTACTGGGGTTATATTTAGGAAGTGGTCTCCTGTGCCCATGCATTGAAGGCAACTTCCCACTTTCTCTTCTATCAGGTTCAGTGTGATCAGATTTATATTGAGGTCTATAATCCATTTGGAGTTGAATTTTGTGCATGAGGATAGCTATGAATCTATTTTCATTGTTCTACATGTTGACATCTAGTTATGCCAGCACCATTTGTTGAAGATGCTTTCTTTTTTTCCATTTTATAATTTTAGCTTCCTTGTCAAAAATCAGGTGTTCATAGGTATGTACTCATTTATAAATGAATACGAGCTATAAAGCAAAGGATATTGAGCTTATAGTTTATGATCCTAGAGAAACTAAGTAACAAGGTGAACCCTAAGAAAAGCATATATAGATCCACTTGAAAAGGGAAAATAGACAAGATTGCTTGACAAAATTGGGAGCATCGGGGTGGAAGGGGAAGAGGAGGAAAGAAGGGGAGGGGGAGGAGAACTTGAGGAAACAGGATAGTTGAGATGGAGAAAGGACAGAGATGGAAGCAAGAAAAGAGATATTTTAATTGAGGGAGCCATTATGGGACTAGCAAGAAACCTGGCACTAGAGAAATTCCCAGAAATCCACAAGGATGACTCCAGCTAAGACCCTAAGAAATAAAGGAGAGGGTGCCCGAACTGGCCTTGCCCTGTAGTCAGATTGATGAATATCTTAAATGTCACCATAGAACCTTCATTCAGCAACTGATGGAAACAGAGGCAGAGACCCTCAGTGGAGAACTGGGCTGAGCTTGCAAAGTTCAGTTGAAGAGTGGGAGGGGTGAGAATATGAGCAAAGAGGTTAAGATCATGATGGGGACACCCACTGCAACAGTTTACATGAGTTAATGGGAGCTCACCAAATCCAGCCAGACAAGGAAAGAGACAGCATAGGACCAAACTAGTCCTTTTGAATGTGGGTGACAGTTGTATGGCTGGGGCAGACTGCAGGGCCACTGACAGTGGCACCAGGACTTATTCCTACTGTTTGTACTGTCTTTTAGGGAACCTATTCTCTTTATATGGATACCTTGTTCAGCTTAGATATAGTAGGAAAGGCCTTGGACCTTCCCCAAAGCAATGTGCCTTACCCTCTCTGAGGAATGAATTGGGGGTTGAGGGATAGGTGGAGGGAATGGGAGGAGGGACATGAGAGGGAACTGGGATTTGTATGTAATATAAAAACGATAGTTTTCTTTTTAAAAAAAACAGAATAAATTAAAATTAAAAATAAATGTTATTTAAAAACAAACCCTAACTAAAACATTATATGGTTGGATGTTTCCATGGTCTGAATAGGAATGTCTGAAGGTGACAGACAGCACTTAGGTTAAAAAGACATCTTGCTGATGTCAGGATGTCTATGATTTTAATCCCCAGCATAGGACAGAAAACCAGCAACTATCCCCCCACCTCTGCCACCCAATAGTTGGACAATGAGGCTGAACCTAACCAATGGGCTGCAAAACTCACATTTTTGAAGAACAAGAGAAGCATTTTCACTTTGACTGCATTGCCCCTTGCTTAGGCTGGGACAGGCCTTACCAAGGTGGTGACCCTGGTTTCTCTACAATGGGAAAACAGAACCAAATGAGAACATACAGCTCCCCACAGCTCTCAGATGCCCTGAGGGAGGGCTCCATCTGTTCTGCCCAATGAAGAACACTGAATGACTCAGCAGCAGACCACTGAGGAACAAAGAATGGGGCAGGGATGACAGGCTGGGGGTGGAGCTTTGCCTCCATAGCAGTGGCCATGGGAGAACCCAGTCAACTGCTGTGGTCTGCAAAGCCAGGCTTGTGCCTCCATCTGTCCTGGAATCATACTGACCAGGTCTTCTTAGCCAGCATTCCAGTCTGGCCACAGAGTAGCCTACTCCCCAGGACAATATCTTGGCTCTGACTCATAGGAGTGCATAACCTTGGCTCCACCCATCCAAGCAGCCCAATAGCAAGCCACCCCATCTGGCTCAGAGCCTAGCCTATTGCTTCACCTAGGCCAACAGCCAAACTGGCTGTCTGCCTAACTTCAGAGCATAACTTCTAGCCTTGACAGACCAAGGATCCCAAACAGTGACTCTGTCTGGCCTCATAAGAAGCCAACCTGTGTCACAGACACAATGGGCAACCAAACTGAGACTTTGCTAACTGCAGAGGATAGCTTCTGGCACTTGTGACTAAGGAGCATAAACTGTCAATTTCTCTGACTTCTGAGCATTGTTTATAAAATTTATGAACAGGAAACCACGAATGTCAGGCATTTCCTCTCATCCCAATAGGATGTTGCAAAGCAAGAATGCTTCAACATTTGTGAAAGGGTAGATGGGATGAGTCGCATTAATAGAAAGCAAACATAAACCATGTCCCACCAGCAGATGCAGAAAAGGTATTGGGTAAACTCAGAATGCTTTAATGATAGAAATAAACCTTTCAAAATTCAGCCTAGAAGAACTGCATCTCAGTATAATAAAGTTCCTATATGAGGAAGGTATAATATTAGTCTTAAAAGCAAAAAGCCAAGGGATTTTCCCTTTAGGTTAGGGACAAGGAAGGTACAAGGAAAGGGACAAGGAAAGAATGTTTGCTCTCAGCAGTCTTTCTTTATACTGTACTGGAAGGAAGGAAAGAAGGAAGAAAGGGAAGGAGGGAGGAAGGTAGAATAAGTAAAACTGTTTGAAAGTAACATTATTTATACACACACACACACAAAACCCCAAAGATTATAGACTCACATTAGTACTAATTAATAAATTCGGTAAAGTTACAATATACAAAAATCAACACACACATAATGATACATCTCAAAGCATTACTTTTTCTTTAAAAAGAGAAGTGTGTTTGTGACACACACACACACACACATACACACACACACACAGAAACATAGTGAATGACTTGCTGTGAAATAATCCTTGTGGGATTTCCCTCTGTATGCTGTGAATATGTTTTATTGTTATTGGTGAATAAAGAAGCTGCTTGGACCTATGACAGGGCAAAATATAGTCAGACTGGAAGAGACAGTGAGAGAGTAGGTGGAATCAGAGAGATGCCACATAGCTGCTGCAGGAGATAGATGCCAGATGCTGGATGGAATCTTACCAGTAGGCCACAACCATGTGGCAATACACAGCTTAATAGAAATGGGTTAATTTAAGATGTAATAGCTATTTAGGAATATGCTAGAGTCATTGGCCAAGCAGTATTGTAACTAATATAGTTTTAGTGTGATTATTTCAGGTCTGGGTGGCCTGGAAATGAATAAGCAGCCTCTTCCTACATAATTGGTGCCAAGAGGAAGATGGGCGTCAAAGAGGCTACTTATACAGTTTGTTAGCCGTCTGGGCAAGAAACTTCTCTTGCCTGGACTGCTTGACTGAACTTGCAGGACCCACAGAAAAATGACTACTAAAGTAGTCTAAATAAGATGAGACAGTACTTCAGGGTTTCTGTTTCATAAGAGAGTCTGCCAAATATTCTGCAGGACAAAGAAAAAAGTGACAGACAAACTGCCAATATAGTCTGAATGGTCTCTAAAATGTCCTGCTTCGTGGAAAAGTCTGCCCGATACTCTGGGACTGTAGGCTGAAGATGGGTGCCCCAATGTTACAGAAGAACTTTGGGTGACTGTACAGGCAGTGAGATGTCTCTGTCAATTCTAGAGTTTTAGAAGTTGCTTACAATGCAATTCTTGTTAACGTAGGTAATATTATATCCTTCTGGGGTCTCTGATGGAGAGGAAGACAGATAGTTATAGTTTTTTTTAGTTATGATAAAAGATAAAGTAGATATAAATATTGTAACTATAATTCTTGCTTTATCACAGTTTATTGTGCGTAGCTTTGCTATGTTAAAGTTAAAACGTTCTTTTTTATTTAGATGGAAAAGGGGAAGTAATGAGGGACTTCCCTCTATATGCTGTGAATATGTTTTATTGCCATTGGTGAATAAAAAAGATGCTTGGGCCTATGACAGGACAAAATATAGTCAGACTGGAAGAGATATAGCAAGAGAGTAGGTGGAGCCAGAGATGCTATGCAGCCACTGCAGGAGACAGACACCAGACACTGGATGGAACCTTACCTGTAGGCCACAACCATGTCACAATAGACAGATTAATAGAGATGGGTTAATTTAAAATATAAGAGCTATTTAGGAATATGCTAGAGTCATTGGTTAAGCAGTGTTGCAATTAATATAGTTTCAGTGTGATTATTTTGGGTCTGGATGTCTGGGAAACAAACAAGCAGCCTCAGCCTACAAATCCTTTTATACACTGTCAAGATTTGTCACTCAGATTGATTTAACAAAAAGCTGATTGGTTAGTAGCTGGGCAGAATATATAGATGGTAAACTAAACTAAAAGGATAGTGAGAAGAAGGCTAGATTCTGAGGAGATGCTAGCCAGCTCCCGATAAAGCGAAATGTATAGAAAATGAGGTGATAAGTCATGAGCCATGTGGAGAAACACAGATTAGAAATGTGGGTTAATTTAAATGTACGAGTTTGGTAGTAACAAGCCTGAGCTACTAGTCAAGCATTTGTAATTAATATTAGGTCTCTGAGTGAGTATTTGAGAGCAGTTCAGGGACAGGAAACTTCTGCTAACAAATGTCACACAATGTGGGGTGTAGATAAAAGGCTAAAAGCAAATCAGGTGTGATCAAGGAAGACCCCTGAAAATCCTGGATACAAACATAAAAAAAACCCTAAAAGAACTACAAGACACATGATCTATATTTTACCTGCTCAAACATGTAACAAAAAATATTCTTTTACTGATGTAGTTGGAGGCTGTTCATTTGTTTCTTGGCCACCCAGATCTGAAATAACCACACAGAAACTGTATATATTACAACACTGATTGGCTTATTATCTCACACTTCTTATTGGCTATCTCTTATATCCTAAATCAACCCATTTCTATTAATCTGTGTATTGCCCCATGATTGTGGCCTACCAGTAAGGTTCCATCCAGCATCAGGCATCAGTCTCCTGTGGCAGCTACATGGCTTCTCTTTGACTCCACCTACTCTCTCCTACTCTAACTGTTTGGCATTCCTGCCTTGCCATATTCTGAGTTGTAATAGGCCCAAAGCAGATTCTTTATTAACCAATGGTATTCACAGCATACAGAGGGGTATCCTGCATCAAGCTGACTGTGTACAGTACATAATCTATACTTATACTAATACAGATATGTATGCTACCTTTAAAAATTTATTTATTTTCAGAGCAAGGGGACTAGACAGCAATAAAAATGATTGCTCAGGTAATCCAGCTTTCATATTAGATCCTAGGCTACTGACAGAGATGATCCAGCCTCACAGAATACTACAGCCAATATTTAACAATTATCCTAAATTTTCTCAGAGCCCCCCTCAATGTACTCAATCAACAAGAAGTAGTTTAGAAATCTATGCCCATAGTCACAAAAAAATGGGTTATAGGTTTTGGATATTGATTGTCATTTAAGGGAGGTTGGTTACAAGTTGCTATTGGTAATGGTAAGAAAAAAACTGAAACAAAGAGATTAGATTTAAGGATCTCTTTCTGAAAAGAAAAAGAGGTATATAGAAGATGGGATAAAAGGGTAGATTATTAAATCTACTTTTAAACCAAAACACTAACAACTAGTCTTAAATATTTTACATTGGTATGATTTTTGTATATTGATACAAATTTAAAGTTCATTTTGTTACACTGTATGTTCTACTCTTATTTGGGTTATTGTGCTTATGAAACTCATTTAGAAATGTAATATATAATTAAAAATACAGATTAATAGTCATCTATAATGATCAAATTTATAGTAGTCATGTTAGATATGTTTTGAAGGTCATAAACAGATATATTTAGATAGATCATCTTCAAATACTTTAAAGACCTACAGAATATGGCATTTAATATCCTTAATAACCCAAGGCTTTTCATGACAGTGAGACATGTCTGCTCCTGGCAGCACCAATCTACTTCACAGAAGATGGCAGACATCAAAAAAACTCCATATAGAGTTTTCTTTCTTTGTGGAAAAAGCTAGTGATGAGGGCTAAGAAATTACCCTTGCCTCAACTGCTGACAGTTACTGCCCAAACTGGACCAGCAGGCCACAAGAAAGGCAAGTGCTGAACTGTGTTAATACAATGTAGGACAGTCCTTCATAATTCCCTGCTTCATAGGAAAGTTTGTCAGATACATGAGGCCTGTAGACCAGAGCTGGATGGTCTAACATTACAGAGGAACTTTGGGTGACTGTCCAGACAGCCTGATATCCCTGTCACTTGGTAACATTTTATTCTTCTGGAGTCTTTGATGGAGTTGAAGACTAAGTAGTTATAATTATAGTTTTTCTTGGTTATGAAGAGTAGTTGGGTGTAGTGGCATACATCTTTAATCCCAACACTTGAGAGGCAGAGAGATCTCTGTGAATTCAAGGTGTGGCAGCACACACCTTTAATCCCAGCACTTGGGAGGCAGAGACAGGTGGATCTCTGTGAGTTCAAGGACAGCCTGGTCTACAGAGTGAGTTCCAGGACAAAGATACATAGAAACCCTGTCTCAAAAAGCCAAAAAGTAAAGATAAAAGAAGTAGAGGTTAAAGTAAAGCCACATAAAGATGGAAAATACACAGAGAATCTTGATACTGTATGTTATTGTGCTCTCTTTGAATTGTTTGAATGCTGAGGAAGGAACAACAGCTGCTAAAAGATATTTGCTTATAAATGCTGCTGAATTGATCCAAGATAGGTATTTTGAAAATACCTTGATTTCAAAATTGAAGTCAAAAGGTATGTTACTTTGGAGAAGAGATTTTGCTTTTGTTTCCACAGGAAATGAGAGGCTGTGGATTCATTCTGGGTTAAGAAAAATCAGGTTTGATCAAGGAAGACCATCTGAGACATCTCCAGTAGGAACAGATGGCCTGCATGTCTGAGTTCTACATTCAGAACAGATTCAAGACTGCTGCCTGAGATGATCAAGACTCACAAGATACTCCAGTCAGGACTTGATCATAATTCTATATTTTCTTTAGGTCCCCATAAGATTATCAGCACCCCCAACCAGCAGGAAGTAGCCTGGAAAACTACACCCACATTCCCCAAAAATGGACTATGGATGTTCTTGTTTTTCTTAAAAAAAAAATAAGAGGGGGAAATGGTGTGGGACAATTCTGTATTCTGTCAATTATGTTTTAAATAAACGCTGATTGGCCATTAGCCAGGCAGGAAGTATAGGCGGAACAACCAGACAGGAAGTAGAGGTGGGGGCAATGAGAACAGGAATATTCCGGGAAGAAGAAAGCTTCCTCCCCAGTCTTGCCCAGACACAGAAGAAGGAAGATGTGACCTGCCCTGCTGAAAAGGTACTGAGCCATGTGGCTAATGTAGATAAAAATAATGGGTTAATATACATTATAAGAACTAATATGAAGCCTGAGCTAATGGGCCAATCAGTTTATCATTAATATAGACCTCTGTGTAATTTCTTTGGGGCATATGGGCTGTGGGAACCGGGCAGGACAGAAACCCCAACAAGCAGGCACTCATGTTACAATGATAAAAAGGTAAATTAGTTGTAAAACTTTAGACTCACCAAGATAAGACAGATAATTATTTTTTCTAGATTTGCCAAATACAAAGGTGTTGGATATTATAACTGTAATTCTGACTTAATAAATGCTTTTGTTATATATAATTTTACTATATAGAAATTAAAACCCTTTTTACTTAGACAAAAAGGGGAAATGCTGTGAAATAATAATTTTGTACACTGTGAAGATTTATCCCTCAGATTGATTAAATAAAAAGCTGATTGGCTGGTAGCCAGGCAGGAATTATAGGTGGGGCAACCAAACTAGGAGAATGATGGGAAGAAGAAGGGCAGAGTCTGAGCATATGCTAGCCAGCTACCAAGGAAGCAGGATGTGTAGAAAATGAGGAAGTAAGTCATGAACCAGGTGGCAAAGCATAAATAAAAAATATGGGTTAATTTAAAAATAAGAGTTAGGTAGTAATAAGCATGAGCTATTGGCTGAGTATTTATAATTTATATTAAGTTTCTGAGTTAGTTATTTGAGAAGTGGCTGCTGGTTATTTGAGAGCAGATAGTTCTGACAGGAAACTTTTGCTTACATTAACTCACTATGTAGCCCATGCTGGCCAGGTGGACCAGGATGGCCTCAGACTGACAGAAATTCTCCTATTAGTCTCTCAAGTCCTGGAATTCCAGGCAGGAAACACCACCTTTAAATTCAAGCAATTCACATTATGTTCTGTGTTCCCAGAGTGTTATAAGACGTTCAGCTGTGTAGATGACTTCTAGGATGGCAAAAGTGTTTTTTTGTTTTATTTTGTTCTTATAATTTTAATGAAAAAATTTATATCTCCAAAGTAATTTTTTTTTAAAAAAAAAGCATAATTTTTCAAGCATTGGGAAAAAGCATGTCAGAGTGCTGTCTCAGGAAGTTAAGTTCCTGAGATCAGAGGATCCACAAAGTTGCCCTCTGATCTCCGTGTGTGTTGTAGCTTACACACATACATACACACACACCACACACAAATACATCATGCACACATACATACACACGTCCATCATGCCCACTCACACAAGCACACACACACAGAAACACACATCATGCACACACTAAGTATAATAAAACTTTAGCAACAGTCATGGTACTTTTTAAAAAGAAAATATAAAAAGCCTGTCAAGAGAAGAGAGTAAACCAAGTGGTGGTGTCAAACACCTTTAATCCCAGCACTCAGGAGGCAGAGACAAGCAAGTTTCTGTGAGTTTGAGGTCAGCCTTTTCTACAGAGCAAGTTGCAGGATAGCTAAGGCTGATAGGGGAAACCCAATCTTGAAAAACCAAAAACCAAAACCAGAGGGTGTGGGGGAGAGCAATATTTGAAATGCATGCCTAGTCCTCTGGAAGAGAAGCCAGTGCTTTTTAACTACTGAGCCACCTCTCCAGCTTTCTGATTTCTTGACGTGATTCGTTTTAAGAGAAGACTGGGAAAACTAAACAACACACTATTGGTGAGGGGGCAATCCAGAATAAAGAAAGATAGAAAACATCCAGTTAATGTATAATAAAAAAATTGTAAATGAAAATAATTCAGGAAAGAACATCAGAGACAGACGGACATGGAACCTGCTTTGTTCTTCAGTTCTTGAGAGATAAACACTGATACACTTACATGAAAATGTCAGGATAAGACCCATTCCTCTCTGATTTGGAGTTATAGTTCAGTGATTAAGACTACTTACTGCTCTCTCAGAGGATCTGAGTTCAATCCCCAGCACCCATGTGGTGGCTCACAGCCATCTATAACTCAAGTTTCAAGTGATTAATACCCTCTTGTGCCATCTGTGGACAGCAAGCACAAAGGTGGTACACTTATATACATGCAGGTAAAACACTCATACACATAAAATAGAAATAATACATTTTTTCAAAAGAAAAGAATCCCAGTACTCTCTAAGACAATGGAATGAAGGCAGGAGGGAGGAAAGGGAAAGGGAGGAAAGATATAGAAATGGAGGGAATAAGAAAGTAATATATGGAGAAATAGTGACTGTGGATTTTCCAAATGGATAAATGACATCAACTTATAAACCCAGAAAAATTTAAATGGGATCAATAAAAGATAAAAAAACAATAAAACTAAGATAGATTACAATAAAGATGTAAGAGAAAAAAGTTAGGGAGAAAAAGAAAGAACTCACAGGTTGTTTCCAGAACTCAAACCATAAACTGTGAAAAGGGGCTTCAGTCAATCAATGGTCAATAGGACTGTACTGAGGGCAGATTCAAGCAACCTCTATTTCCTCTCATTATTGAGAAAAATCTGACATAAGTGGCATGGGCATTAGAAGAACGTGTTTAAGTCCTTGGAGAAGTGAAGACAGCAGGATGGGCGGTGGTGGCACTTGCCTTTGATCCAGCACTGGGAAGCAGAGGCAGATGGATCTCTGAATTCGAGGCCAGTCTGGCCTACACAGCAAATTCCAGGACAGTCAGGGCTACACAGGGAAACCCTGACTCAAAACCAAACCAAACCAAAACAAGCACAAGGGAGAGGAGACAGGGAAGTGTGAGACTTAAAGTCAGAAGACTTGAGCTAGGAGCTAGAGAGAAAGCTCAGTGGTAGTCACGTTTGCTCTTGCATAGAACCTGGGTTGCATTCCTCACACACACATGATGGTCATAACCACCCATAACTTCAGTTCCAGGGGTTCTGGTGCCCTCTTCTGACATCTGTGTGGTATAGGGCAACAAGCACATATGTGGTTCATCACACATAAATACGGGCAAAACGCTGATATGTAAAGAATAAAATGAATAAATCTAAGCTTAGAAAAAAGCACTTGATACTTTACAAAAGAAAAAATGACGAATCAGTTTTACATCTTTGGGGCCAGAAACTTGAGTCTAATGACTTTATAGGTATTTAGGACAGAAACAGAAACCAGAAGCTGCACAGGAGTCCAGCCCGACCACAGGCAGAGACCACTTACTGTCTTCACAGTCAACACAAGGAAGGGGCAGGCCCAGGCTGGAACTGCTTCTTGGTTAGTTATGTGGCTTCTTCCAGGTTGTCAACCATGAATGTATTTTAAAGTGTTCTGTGATGCTGTGGTGGGGGGAACAGCAAAGAAGTTCCACAAATCCGGGGTGTCTCAGTCAGATTTCCACTACTCTAAAGAGACACCATGATCACAGCAGCTCTTAACAAAGAGAAGCATTTAACTGGGGCTTGTTTACAGTTTCAGAGGTTCAGTCCATTCTCATCAGGTCAGCGAGCACAGGAGAAGGAGCTCAGAGTTCTGTATCCAGATTCCCAGGCAGCAGGAAGAGAGACTTTGGGGCTTGGAATGGACTTTTGGAAACCTCAAAGCCCACACCCAGTGACACACTTCCTCCAATGTGGCCACACCTCCTAATCCTTTCAAACAGTGCTGCTCCCTGGTGACTAAGTATTCAAATCTATGGGGGCCATGCTCATTCAAACCACCCCACAGGGCTTTCACTATTTAGGACACACTGTGATGACACCTCCTACTTTATGACAGAGGGGCCACCATAACTGGTGGCACAGAAGATAGAACCCAGAAACAGGGCATATATGTATACACACACACACACACACATATACACACACACACATATATACATACATATACACACACACACACACACACACATGTATATATATATGGTCCCTTGGTGATCAATCAATGGTGCCCTTTGAAAACAATAGGAATTAAAAAGAAACCTCAGAAAGAAAAACAAACAAACAAACAAACAAACAAAAAAGCCCCATCCAACCAGAGTATATCTTGTGGAAATCTAAACGTGGTGTCCAGGTCCAACTGTAAGTGAGATGGGCTGTAAACCACAGCAAGCAGATAGTTAAGAAAGGACAGCAGACAGGAAGACCCCACCTGGAAGAATGACCAGAAGACATTAGGAAACTGTCCTCAAAGTTCTTTGTAGAGCTCAAGGACAAATATAAATGGTGTGAAGATGGGCAGGAAGTCAACAAATGTAGCCTACAGAGGAGATTACACAAGCATGGTGACAACCTAAGACCCCCTCGCAAGATCCACTTTACCCCTCACCACAATCTGTTTCTTTAAAAATTAGAAATTAGGGGATGGAGAGATGGCTCAGGGGTTAAGAGTACTGGCTGCTTTTCCAGAGGACCCAGGTTCAGTTCCCAGGACCCAAATGATGACTCACAAGTATCTATAACTTGTGGGGAACTTAACATCCTCTAATGGCTTTTTGGGTTACCAGGCATGGCATGTTGTATGGATATATACATGCAGGCAAAGCACCCATACACATAAAGTAATAAAATAATTTAAAAAACTAAATTAGGAGTCAGGACTAGGGAGATGGCTCAGTGCTTGGCCCACTTGTATAAAGACTTGAGTTCAAATCCCCTGAACTCATATAGAAATCAGATACTACAGGCATGTCTGCAATTCCAGCATGTCTGCAGCTCAATAGGCAATGGAGACGGGAAAATCCCTGCAAGTTTCACCATCCAATCAGCCTAGTGGACACAGAGGCAAAGGAGAGCACCTGCCTCACATGGGATGGGAGGTGAGAACCAACACCCAACAGTGTCCTCTGTCTGATCTTTGTACAAGCACTATGACACACACACACACACACACACACACATTTTTTAAATTTAGAAATGACAAAAAAACCAAGCCTACTCAAAAGTAAGTTTTTGTCATGGAGGAAGAGTTGGAGACAGCTCTTATGGGCAGGAAGTTAAAAATCAGAAAGAGGAAAACTTCAGGGGCAGTGAGAACTGGGGAGGCTAATGTGGTTCCAGTGTAGAATAGTTTTACCTAAAATGGAGACAGATACAAGAAAAGAAACTTTCTCTGAATAGAGATAGACTAAGATCTATTACTTGAAGACCACGGGTGGTCAAACCAACCAAGGAAAACCTCATGCCATGCCTGGTGAGGCAGGTCTATGAGTCTACCTACTCAGAAAGCTACAGCAGGAGAATCAAAGTTTCAAGGTCAGCCTGGGCAACTAATTGAAACTATGTCTCATAATTCAAAAGTAAAAAGGGGGTTTGGGTTATAGCTCAGGGGTACAGAACTTGCCTGATAAGGAAGAAGCTCTAGGTTCAAACCTAGGTTCTGCAGGTGGAAACGCAAAACCACAAAGGTGCTTGATTTTGTCAGTGCCTTCTGGTATGGCTTTGTTTGCAGATGCTTCTTTCTTAGAAGATCAATACTAAATTTCAATTTTAACTTTGTAGAAGACAGAACTCACCCAAACAAAGTGCAATCTAGTCACACAGGTGGGTCATACCCACAGTTCCCAGCGTATTTAGCAAATGCATAGGAGAAGGGATAACATCTGATTAAGGGCAGTGAAAACTAAACCAGTCCTAGGGGAGGGAATTTCTCAGCCAGTGCACAGGAAAAACAACCCATTTTCTACTTGTGGAGTTTTGAAAGAAAATGGCCCCCAAAGGGACTGGCATTATTAGGAGGTTTGGCCTTGTTGGAGGAAGTGTGTCACTGTGGAGGTGGGCTTTGAGGTCTTTTTCTCAGTCTTTACTCAGAGTGACAGTAAGTCAACTTCCTGCTGCTTCTGAGTCAAGATATAGGACTCTCAGTTCTAGTACCACATCTCCCTGCATGCTGCCCTGCTCCCCATCCTGATGATAATGTACTGAACCTCTGAACATGTAAGCGAGCCACCCCAGTGAAAGGGTTTTCTTTAGAAGAGTTGCCTGTGTCATGGAGTCTCTTCAAAGAAATAAAATATCCTAATTAAGATACTACTTAACAGGGAGAATGCAAATGAACACACATCTCTGTCACCTCTGCATTCTTGGGCTGAGAGAGGGAAGACTCCTCATCTCATTTGCTATTGGCAGGGAAGAGCATTGACGCTGCCTCCTCACAGGCTGTGTGGCAGCATCTATGAGCAAGTGGACACTGATGACCTTTGACTCAGCAATTCCACTTTTGTTTGTTTTAGACACAAGACAAATGAAATTAAATGAAATGGATTATGTGACCACTGTTCTTACAGCTTGTTGATGACAGTGAACTGTGATAGTGACTGAAATGCCCATCAAAAGCAGACTGGTTTAAAACTCACAATGAGGACTGACAAGATGACTTAGTAAATGACCCAGCAACCAAGGATCCCCAGAAACCACAAGGTAGAAGGAAAGAATCAACTCCTCTACAATGGCCTCTGACTCCATGACACATGCACATATAAGCATAATAAAATTATGAATCTCTCGGTTCATATCAAAGTACTCTGAAGAGTGGGTAGCTGGTAAAAAAGAATAAAGAAAATGTGGAAACATTCTGTGCAAACTTCGATAAGGTTTCTACTTTTTACATAATCTAAGACTCAAAACACAGAACAATATTACAAAATGAAAATACACATTACATATTTATGAAAATGTTAAGCACAGAAAAGCATAGGAAAAGATAGAAACACATTAAGAGCACTGATTGCTCATCCAAAGGATGGGAGCTCAGTTGCCAGCACCCATGTCTGGCAGCTCATACCCATCTGTAACTCCAACTACAGGGATCTGATACCCTCTTCTGGCCTCCAAAGGCACCTGACCTAATGGCTCTCTCTCTGTGTCTCTGTCGCTATGACTGACTCTCTCTGTCTCTCCCACATTCATGAACTCAGGCACACAGGTGCGCATATACAAACACTCACAGTATATGTTTTAGAAGATAAGGAAGATCCAGGCATGACCAGCACACCTTTAATCCCAGTACCTGGGAGGCAGAAGCTGGTGGGTCTCTGTTGTGAGTCCCAGGCCAGCCTGGTCTATATAATAAGTTTTAAGAGAGCCTACGCTACATAACAAAAAGACCAAGAGACACTGTCTAATATACATATGTAAAGGCTAAACCCAAGACTAGGAGCTTTGGGGAGTGTATATGGGGGACAGTTAAAGTGGTTTTATACTTTCTATAATTCCACAAGATATAAAGCTTATAAACAGTGGCCTGTAACCTCACTCATTCAGAAGACTGAGGCACCAGGATCATAAGTTCAAGGCCATTCCACACTGCGGAATGAGTTCAAGGCCAGCCTGAGTAACATAGCAAAACACGGATTCTAAAATCTTTAATATATATATATATATATATATATATATATATATATATGTTTATGTATGTATGTCAGGCGCAGTCAAGGCCCTAGGCTCAACGGCAGTTCTGGAAATGTGTCACTTCCTGTGCAGTAGCAAACACCCTGACTGGCACTGGTTCTGAGGAGCACATCTGATCACCACTGTGGAGCAGACACAGGTCGACCATGTCCTTGTCAGAGGAGTCACCCTCCTAGGACAGGACGCTGAAGTGAAAATAAAAACGTGCAGCTTGCCATGGCCATCATTGGCAAGGGACTTTTTTTTTTCATTCTTGGATCAAAATCTGATAGTGAGAGCGCAGACCAGGAGTGAGCCTGTTGACAGCTTCCTAGGTGACAAGTCCTGCCAGACAGGTAGGAGAGCAGGACAGAGGGGATCCAGCTGTTGATGCTGAGACTCTGCTATTTAAATTTCTTCCCTGAGGTGACTTAGTGAAAGCGGAGAAAGAGACAGAGCTCATGAGATAACAACAGAACCATGTCACAGAGGTCACCAGGAGTCCCTGACAGCTGTGACCAGAGTCTCCTGTCCGTGTTGCACACAAGAACGGTATGACTGTGTGTTATGGCAAGCTGGCCTTGCCGGCAGATATCTTACTCAGTTTCAAAAGCTCCAGGTGTTCTCTCTGTCTCTGTGTCTGCCTGTTTCTGTCTCTCTGTCACCCTCTGTCTGTCTGTCACTCTCTGACTGTTTCTTTGTCTCTGTCTCTCTCCCTTTCCCTCCCATTCTCTTGTCTCTCTCTAACTACAATGCAAAGCTTCTTCATGTCCAGGGCTTTGGACTCACTGAAGCTGCAGCCACTTAATCAAGACATGAAATCGCCCAAGCTGTCAGAGGGCAAGTTACAGAGGGAGAAAGACCTACCTGTTGCTGAAGCTGCTACCTTCTGTCTCCCAACTCCTGCCAGGGTCATGGGAGGGTGAGCTCTGGTCCTTGGTCTCCTCACAGGCTTCCAGACCCTGAGTTGTGGCCCACAGCTGAGAGCAGGAAGTCAGCCTGAACACTAACTCACCAGGGACGGCCCCGCCCAGATGGGGAAAAGAAAAACGAAAGTATTTCTCTAATCTCAATTATACTGCTCTGAAATACTGTCCTTCCTTCTTTCTTTCCTGGAATGTGGTGGCAGCGGGGAGGAGAAAGGGGGAGCTAGTGGATTGCAAAAGGGCACACCAGGAACATGCAGGGCCAGGTCTTAGTAGTAACCTTATTTACACAAAGATGAAAAATAAAGCAGCAACCCAAAGGCAACAACAGCAGCAACAACCATTCTAACCCAAACTGTTAGTCACTCCTGTGTCTGGGGGAGCAGATTTCCCCAGGGTTGGCTGGAATCTCTATTTTATCTTGTCCCTGGCTGAACTGGCTTGGGAGGGAGAGCACTTGGGTGGGAGAGAGATGGGGAAAGAGGGCCAAACATTTTCAAGTTATCTCTCAGGCTAGCAGGAGAATCCAGAGCTGGATCCTGACCAAGAGAAGCGTTCCCTCAGACCTCAGAAGGAAGTAGAGCTGTAGAGGGGTGGTTCAGGAGAATTGTCTGTATTCTGTCAATCATGTTTTAAATAAACGCTGATTGGCCATTAGCCAGAATGTATAGGCGGGTCAACCAGACAGGAAGTAGAGGCGGGGCAATGAGAACAGGAATATTCTGGGAAGAAGAAAGCTCCCTTCCTCACTCCTGCCCAGACCACCGAAGAAGCAGGATTGACCTGCCCCGCTGAAAAAGGTACCGAGCCATGTGGCTAACATAGATAAGAATAATGGGTTAATATAAGCTACAAGAGCTAATAAGAAGCCTGAGCTAATGGGCCAGTTTATCATTAATATAGACTCTCTGTGTAATTTCTTTGGGACTTGCTGGCTGTGGGAACTGGGCAGGACAGAAATCCCGACAACCAGGCCCTTCATGTTACAGAATGGCACCCATGTGGATAACTGCATCCACAGAAAGCCTGAGAAAGCTTGGGAAAGAATAGAGTAAAGCATGTTTTCTTGGCAGCAGCAATTTCTCTGGTCTGCTCTGCTTGCTAGAGGCAAGCAAACACTCTCATCTAAGGGAGGCTTCCTGACTCAGCTTTAGCTGTAAAACCTTGCAGCTCTTTTAAGAGGTCCTGCCATGAACACTTAAATGGTGTTGATGAAAAGCTGATCACATGCTTTTCAGTTTTCAGCCATAGCAGGAAGAAAGCTGCACCGTTTTAAAATGCCGGCCATCCTGCCAGGGCAAACTCTGACTCTTTCAGGCAGGCAGTCCGACTTCTGAGCATTTGATTGTTGTCTGTGGACACACTGTTGCAGCTTGCTTGCTGGCAAGGACCTGGAAACGCCATAGAGTTGTGGCAATAAACATGGCTCAGGCCGGTACCTCCGCCATGAGGCTGGAATTGCAGAAAGCTAAGGAATGGGCTGGATCCAGCCATCAAAGCCACGGCTTTTATCCTACCCATATAGCTTGGCAAATTAAAGACTCGTGTAGTCAGAAAAAGAGAGATATACAGTAAAGAGAGATAAAAAACCCTCTAAATGGTTTACATTGTGTTAAATATATATATATATATATATATATATATATATATATATATATATACAGGCTAAAGGTTAAAGTCCTTAAAATAAAAAAAAAGAGAGTAGTTGGGTATGGTGGTACACACCTTTAATCCCAACACTTGGGAGGCAGAGGTAGATTGACCTCTGTGACTTCAAGGTGTGGTAGCACACACCTTTAATCCCAATGCCTGGGAGGCAGAGACAGACAGATCTCTGTGAGTTCAAGGATAGCCTGGCCTACAGAGTGAGTTCCAGGACAAAGATACACAGAAACCCTGTCTCAAAAAGCCAAAAATTAAAAATAAAAGAAATAGAGGTTAAAATAAAGCTGCATAAAGATGGAAAATACACAGAGAATCTGGATAGTGTATGTTATTATGACAACAGGCTAAGGAGATTACAAAGAGATGTCCTACTTGGTCTTTCTATAACCAAACATTGCTACCTGGAGGGAGTAACCCAAAGGGTACCCAAAGGAATGAAATCTGGCAGATGGATGTGTTCCACTTTTTGGAAAATTAAAATATGTATATCACACCATTGACACTTATCAGGCTTTCAATGGGCAACTGCTTTAAGCTCAGAAAAGGCTGATTCAGTAATCACGCATTTATTAGAAGTTATGGCCATCATGGGTATACCTTCACAAATAAAGACAGATAACAGTCCAGCATGTCCCTAAGAAGATGGAACAGCTTTTTGTTTATTACAATATAAAGCATATTACATGTATAGCAAACAATCCTACAGGTCAGGCAGTTATAGAAAGATCAAATTGAATTATAAAGGATATATTAAACAAAGAGAAAAGGTTGGAAAATACCTCCAGAAGTAGTTACATTTCTGTTTTACATAATGCTTTATTAATCTTGAATTTTCTTAATGCTAATGAGAAAGGAACAACAGCAGCAGAGAGACACTGAATTAAATCAGCCAGTCTATTTCAAAGACCTCACAAAGGAAACCAGGAGATGTACTACGTTGGGAAGGGGTTTCACTCTTGTTTCCACAGGAGAAAGAAAGATATGGATACCATCAAAATTAATAAAGATTTGGTCTGAAAAGAGAAATCTCTTGAGAAAGAGAAGTGATGGCTCATCTCCAGAGATGACAACCATACAGGTGGTAAGGAACCCTCATAAACATCGAGGCAGGGTTCTGTTCTTGTTTTTGCAGGAAAATACTCATCTTCAAAAAGTCAAGCACCCTGGACATCTAGATGCCTAAAGAGGAAAAGATAATTATCCAGATAGGATCACCAAACAAAGATAATTATGACTTATGAAGACAGGTCATCTGAAGGTAAGAATCTCTGAATATAAACTAGGATAATAGAAACAGGTATTTTTAATGAAAGAAAAAAGGGGAACTCATTCTACTCAAGCCATAATCCAATCCGTCTGGTGGACACTGCATGGAGAGAGCGCATACCTGTGTTCTCCCGATTTTCTACCTGCGGTCCCAGTAGCCACACCCCAACTTGATGTGATTGGCTAGTGGCTAGTGGCTCTTCCCCCATCAGATAGTGCTACTACAAGACCTGTTTTGGGTACCAGGTGCTCAAGATGGTTCCAACTTGGTTAGCTGAAATGGTGCACCTTTTTACAACGTTCGGGCCAGAGCTCTAAATAGTAACCTCAGAAAAACCGTACCGAATACTCAGAGACTATTTGCAATTATATTAGTAATCTTGGAACTTAACTATCATTTTACTTTCACAGGATCCCATAGAAAGAACATGACAGCTGGAAGTAATTCTAGAAAACAATGTCCCCTCTCCCAACAAAGTTTGTCCTCAGGGTTAGGAACATCAATTAGAGGTTGATTATAATTGGTACAGGGTTTGGGGTTGGGGGAAATTATGTAGGCTCAGGGATCTCTTAGGAAAAAAAGGGAAATTGGATGGGATAATAGATTAGTGTGAGCTTAATCACACTAATAATAATAGTGAGTAATAGAGTGAATACTTGTGAACTATTATTTATAGGCAATTTACATTCGTATAGATTCTTATATATTGATAACAAACTTAAATTATATTGAATATGTTCCTATTTTTGTCTACAATATTTGTATACCTAGGGAAAGTTATTTTGTCATATTGTATGCATGCATGCTTCTACCTCTGCTTAAGATGTTTTGTATATTGACACAATTTTAGGATGTATTTATCATATTGCAAAATACACTTCTACCTCTGATCAAGGTACTTATACATTGTTTACATTTTGATGTCATTGCCCTAATTTGTTGCACAGTTTTTTAAAGATGATTTAATATTCTAACGTGAAGTTTTAGTCTTTAAGTTATATAGGTATTAAGAATTATAGGTCAATAGTCATCCACATTTGTCAGACTTATAGTTAGACTAATCAGGTTCTTTAGATGCATAGAGATTGTATTTGCATAGATAGGTAATCTTCAACCACTTCAAAGAGCTATAGAATATAACATTTAAATAACTTAGGGTTCTGTTGATGTGAGACATGATTGCTCCTGGCAACACCGATCTATTCTCCGAGAGAATGTTAGGCACCGAAGACACTCCACTTGGAGCTTATTTTCTTCTTGGCAAAACTGGCCTTTGTGTAAGGAACTGCCCATGCATCCATCACTGACAAAATGCATGATGTCTGGACATGACAAGCAGGATACAAGAAAAAAGACTGTCAAATCCTGCCGAGACAGGGTAAGACAGTTTTGAAAAATTTTCCTGCCTCTGAAAATGGTTTGTCAGTTACTCTAGGCCTTAGCCAAGGTTGGTTGCTCCAATGTTGCAAATGAGACTTTGGGTGATTATCCAGGTAGCCAGTTGTCTCTGTCATTTGTTGTACATTTTGGAAGCTGCTTGATTGCATTTCCTGTTTACCCAAGTAATATTATTTTCCTTCTCAGGTCTTCTGTAGGGTTGAAGACTAAATAGTCATAGTTACTTTCCTCTCATGACTTGGCCAAGTGATTTATAATACAAGACTTATATTCCTTAGGATAGGATAATTATTGAAACATTTATCACATGTTTCTTGCTTAATATTGTTTATGCTGGTTGTAATTCTAATTTTTATACTTGATATTTGTTCTTATTGTATATAGTTTTGTGTTAGGCTTAGAACTCTCTTATTTAAACAAAAGGGGAGGTGCTGTAGGAAAATTCTTCAGTCAGTAGCCTTTAAGTTACAGGCACACTTAGGTGTGGCTTAGTATACTAAAATGCTGATGTAAAGTATGTGCTCCCTTTCTCTTTTGGCTGCTGGATTCTCCATTCATACAGAAGACTGTGATCTGTGAGTCTATCCCTAAATAAATAACCCTCTATTATACTCAATTCTGAGCTAGTGTGGGAGTTTTTTAGCATCCCTCTTCAGGATCTGATATTGGGATTTTAGTATCATCAGCTTAGTGGTACCCAGACAGGAAATATCATTTATTTAAAGCTTCAATGACACAAAAGTAATCAGCAGAAGCATAAGGACCAACAGACCTGTGATGGCTGACAGAATTTCTTATCTAGAAGGAAATTAGAATGGGAAAATTATATCTCAGGTACCCTACAATAAGAAATTCTCTTTTGGTCTAAAGTTCCAACAAGGGACAAGGGTCTATGCATTCTCTTCTGTAATTACTTCCTGCTGAACCTAGGATGCTGTTGTCAGGGCTTTGGAAGGCTAGAATGTTAGTCAAAGGCAAGGAGGGAATTTAGAAGCATCTGGTTCACTGACCAGCTGAAGAGACAGCATTTACATCATCTGGATTGGTCCATAGCAGTGTTCATCAAGTTCAAGGTTTACAGTCATTTGGAACAGGTCATAGTAACCACTTGATGTTTGGATGTGTCTGTCAGCCATGTGGAAACCTGTTGAGAAAAATGTGGACTAGGAACAGAAGTTAAAATTTATGAACATAAAGGGAAATATTACATTTGGAACTTTTAGGCCTATAGTCCTAGTAATTGGGGAGGAGAGAAGAGCCAAGACCAGGAAAGAGAATAAATACCATCCTCAGGAATAGACAGGTGAAGAAACTCAGACTGTATTGATCTGGAGTGAGGTCCATGAGAAATGGACCCAGATTTCATGAAACTCTCTATTCTCTGACGTTTATATGATTTTTCATTTTATAAAAAGACATAAAAGTTTTAGATACATTAGTATTATCAATCTGAACTGAAATCCCTATTGCAGGATAAAAGGTAACAGCAGGAGGAACTTATAATTTTGAGTCCTAGAAAAAGCTATAGATTTGGGCTAAAGATCATGTACATTTTCTTCTATCTAGAAAGCCAGATATAAATTTGATAGAGATGTCTTTAGCCTGATGAGAAGCATTTTTAAATCTATATTTAGAAGACAATAAAAAGAAATCTAAAATCTTTTGCTTGTGACTTAAACAGTAAGTAGTCATTATTCTATCAGTTTATCAGAATTCTATTAATGTTAAATTCTGAACTTTTGAAATCCTAATCTAACAATATCATAGAAGGGTAAAGAAATTTGAAACATTTTCCATATTTTAAATTTCTGTTTATAGCTTAATTCATTTTTAGGCACCCCCAGAACTTAAGTTTTTATATCTTCAGAATTTATGTATTTCAGAGACTCTCATGTCATTGGACTTATATAGACTTTATATCTTATATTACTTTCTCAACCCATAAGTCATTTATTCAAACCTTCATGACTTATTTAAATTTTCATATTTTAGAACATTTTCTTCGATTCTCAAAGCTTATATAGACTTTCATATTTTTTCCTATTTAATCATTTCTCAGAGACATAAGCAGTTATCATTGATAATAGTCATTTTAAACAGTGTTTGAAACCTGTTTATTGCTTAATATGAAGCTTGTGAGTAAGGCAAACCTGTTTGCCTTTTCTTTATCAAGAGACCTAGTAACTTTAATCAATGTATTGATCAGTGAATTAACAAGGTAGTTGAAGCCTTGTGGAAGAATCTGGTTGTCTGTTGCTGATAAACTGACAAAGTTATAATTAGCCTAACTGTCAATGCCATCAGAGATCTGAGAAAAATAAATTATCCCCGAGTAAGCAAAAGTGCAGACCAAGCATCTTCCAAATCTATGAAAATGATAGTGACTAGTCCATTACCTTGACTGCCATCCCAGGCTCCTATGGTCTTCAATGCTTCATAGCATTGATGTCAGAGGTATCAGGACAGCATCAGCCTCTAGCTGCCAGGCCCATAAGGTGAGAGGTTTTCCTGTGGAGGAGGAACCTGGGGAAGACTGATCTTGTTTTGTCAGTGTCTTGACTGTCCATAGTTTGGAGCAGGTCTTGGCAGCAGATGTTGCATTGGGGCATTTTGGCCTCTTGGGAGTCATTGCTAGGAGCTCATAATCTCTGTCTGTCATAGTAAGCTTTTTATTAAATAATTCATATTCATCAGATCTTTGACAGGTTTGAGGACTATTATCAACTGAGTATATATGACTTAAACACACTTAGGTTTAATCTTTAAAAATACATGTAAGTTTGGCAATAATAGTCAGGCCATCATGTTATCCTGCAGATATATGAGTTAAGTGGACCTCTCAGGTTCATGAAAAAGCCATTTGCCTGTACCTTTATAGACAATGGCATAGATCAGAGCTTCACACAGTTGGAGTCATTGCCCTACTAGCTAGGTTTTTCTTTTTTTCTCTTGGTGGGGTCTCCCTGAACCCACTTTTTAGGATGTGCCCAACCTAGGTAGCTGCCTTGATATCTAGACAGACTTTTACTATTCTACGTACCAGTAATAAGCCTCATATCTGCATCAACATTGTTGGCAACTTTTGGTAAGACAATTGGAAATTTTTAATTTTTTTTTATTTTTCCATTCAAAAATTTATGCTTCCTCCCCTTCTCCCATTCCCCTCCTGCTCCCCCACTAACCCTCTTCCTTCCCCCTCCATCCTTAAGAGAGGGCAGGGTACCCTGCCCTGTGGGAAGTCCAAGGTCCTCCCCCGTCCATCCCGGCCTAGGAAGGTGTGCATCCAAATAGACTAGGGTCCCAAAAAACCAATACATGGAGTAGAGACAGGTCCCAGTGCCATTATCGATGGCTTCTCAGTCCACCCCCATTGGCAGCCACATTCAGAGAGTCCAATTTGATCACATGTTCATTCAGTCCCGGTCCAGGTGAATTTGGTGAGCTCCCATTAGATCAGGCACACCATCTCAGTGGGTGGGCCAACTCCTCGCCATCCTGACTTCCTTGCTCATCTTCTCCCTCCTTCTGCTCTTCAACTGGACCTTGGGAGCTCAGTCCATTGCTCTGATGTGGATGTGGGTCTCTGTCTCTATCCATCGCCAAATGAAGATTCTATGGTGATATTCAAGATAATCATCAGTGTGATAGTGGGGCAAGGCCACTTCAGTCACCCTCTCCTCTGCTGCCTAAGGATCTACCTGGGGACATTCCCGTGGACACCTGGGATCCCCTCTAGAGCCAAGTCTCTTGCCAGCCTTAAAATGGCTCCCTTAATGTAGATATCTTCTTGCCTGCTCCTATATCTGCCCTTCCTCCATATCCTAGCTTCCCACTCCCCAAAGCTCTCCCCAATCCTTCTCTTATCCCTTCTCCTTCCCTGTCTCCCCTTCCAGCAATCTCAGCCCTACCCCCCCCGCCATGCTCCTAAATTTAACCTGGCCATCTTGTTTGCTTCCAATTTCCAGGAGGATCTATATATGTTTTTCTTTGGGTTTTCCTTGCTATTTGGCTTCTCTAGGCTTGTAAACTATAGGCATAATGTCCTTTGTTTATGGCTAGAGTCCACTAATGAGTGAGTACATACCATATTCATCTTTTTGGGTCTGGGTTATCTCACTAAGGACAGTGTTTTCTATTTCAATCCATTTGCATGCAAAATTCAAGATGCCATTGTGTTTGTTTGTTTGTTTGTTTGTTTTTCTGCTGAGTAGTACTCTAACGTATATATATTCCACACTTTATCCATTCTTCCATTGAGGGGGATCTAGGTTGTTTCCAGGTTCTGGCTATTACAAATAATGCTGCTATGAACATAGTTGAACAAATGCTTTTGTAGTATGACTGGGCATCTCTTGGGTATATTCCCAAGAGTGGTATTGCTGGATCCTGAGGTAGGTTGATTCCCAATTTCCTGAGAAACCACCACACTGATTTCCAAAGTGGTTGCACAAGTTTGCATTCCCACCAGCAATGGATGAATACTCCCCTTACTCCACATCCTATCAAGCATAGGCTATCATTGGTGTTTCTGATTTTAGCCATTCTGACAGGTGTAAGATGGTATCTCAAAGGTGTTTTGATTTGCGCTTCCCTGATCTCTAAGGAAGTTGAACATGACTTTAAGTATCTTTTGGCAATTTGAACTTCTTCTGTTGAGAATTCTCTGTTCAGATCTGTACCCTATTATTTAATTGGGTTATTTAGAATTTTAATGTCTAGTTTCTTGAGTTCTTTTTGGAGATCAGACCTTTGTCTGATGTGGGGTTGGTGAAGATCTTCTATTCAGTAGGATGTCTTTTTGTCTTAATGACAGTGTCCTTTGCTTTACAGAAGCTTCTCAGTTTCAGGAGGTCCCATTTATTCATTGTTGCTCTTCTTGTCTGAGCCACTGGGGCTATACGTAGGAAGTGGTCTCCTGTGCCCATGTATTGCAGGGTACTTCCCACTTTCTCTTCTATCAGGTTCAGTGTGGTCAGATTTATATTGAGGTCTTCAATCCATTTGGACTTGAGTTTTGTGCATGGTGATAGATAAGGATATATTTTCAATCTCCTACAGGTTGACATCCAGTTATGCCAGCACCATTTGTTAAAGATGCTTTCTTTCTTCCATTGCATAATTTTAGCTTCTTTGTCAAATATGAGGTGTTCATAGGTTTGTGGATTAATATCCTGGTCTTCGATTTGATTCCATTGGTCAACATCTCTGTTTTTATGCCAATACCAAGCTGTTTTCATTACTGTAGCTCTGTAATAGAGTTTGAAGTCAGGGATGGTAATGCCTCCAGAAGTTCCTTTATTGTACAGGATTGTTTTGGCTATCCTGGGAATTTTGTTTTTCCATATAAAGTTAATTATTGTTCTCTCAAGGTCTATGAAGAATTTTGTTGGGATTTTGATGGGGATTGCATTGAATCTATAGGAGCATGGGAGATCCTTCCATTTTCTGGTATCTTCTTCAGTTTCTTTCTTCAAGGTCTTAAAGTTCTTGTCAAATAGATCTTTTACTTCCTTGGTTAGTGTTACCCCAAGATACTTTATGCTATTTGTGGCTATCGTGAAAGGTGATGTTTCTCTGATTTCCCTCTCTGTTTCTTTATCCTTTGTGTATAGGAGGGCTACTGATTATTTTGAGTTGATCTTGTATCCTGCCACATCACTGAAGGTATTTATCAGCTGTAGAAGTTCTTTGGTAGAGTTTTTGGGGTCACTTATGTACACTATCTTATCACCCAGAAATAACAAAAGTTTGACTTCTTCCTTTCCAATTCGAATCCCCATGATCTCCTTATTCTGTCTTACAGCTATTGCTAGAACTTCAAGCACTATATTAAAGAGATATGGGGAGAGTGAACAGCCTTGTCTTGTTCCTGATTTTAGTGGAATCGCTTTGAGCTTCTCTCCATTTAATTTGATGGTAGCTGTCGGCTTGCTGTATATTGCTTTTTATTATATTTAGATATGAACCTTGTATCCCTTATCTCTCCAAGACCTTTATCATAAAGGGGTGTTGATTTGGTCAAATGCTTTTTCAGCATCTAATGAAATGATCATATGTTTTTTTCTTTCAGTTTATTTATAATGATGGATTACATTGATAGATTTCCATATGTTGAACCAGCCCTGCATCTCTGGGATGAAGCCTACTTGATCATAATGGATGATTGTTTTTTTATGTGTTCTTGGATTCAGTTTGCCAGTATTTTATTGAGAATTTTTCATCAATGTTCATGAGTGAGATTGGTCTGTAATTCTCTTTCATGGTTCTTTTACATATGTGGTTGCTTTTATATTAGGGGCATAAATACTCAGGATTGAGACTTCATCCTGATTGATTATTCCTGTTAAGAGTATAAAATGTCCATCTCCATCTCTTCTTATTGATTTTAGTTTGAAGTTGACTTTGTTTGATATTAGTATAGCCACACCTGCTTGTTTCTTAGGGCCGTTTGATTGAAAAACCTTTTCCCAACCCTTTACTCTGAGATAATGTCTGTCTTTGTGGTTGAGGTGTGTTTCTTGTAAACAACAGAATGTTGGATCCTGTTTTCGTATCCATTCTCTTGACCTGTGCCTTTTTATAGGTGAATTGAGTCCATTGATATTAAGTGATATTAATGACCATAGATTACTAACTGCAGTTATTTTTTGGGGGGGTTGTAGAATTTGTGTGTTTCCCTATTTTGAGTTTTGCCAGTGGAGGGCTGTTAGATGTCTGTGTTATTATGGGTGTTGTTTGCTTCCTTTATTTGTGGTTTTCCTTCTAGTACTTTCTGTAAGGCTGGGTTTGTGGCTATGTAATGCTTAAATTTGTTTTTATCCTGAAATATCTTGTTTTCTCCATCGATGGTGAATGAAATCTTTGCTGGGTATAGTAGTCTGGGCTTGCATCCATGGTCTCTTAGTGTCTGCAGCACGTCTATCCAAGACCTTCTGGCTTTCATGGTTTCCATAGAGAAGTCAGGTGTAATTCTGATAGGTTTACCTTTATATGTTACTTGACCTTTTTCCTTTGCAGCTATTAGTATTCTTTCTTTATTCTGTATGTTTTGTGTTTTGATTATTATATGCTGAGGGGACTTTTTTTTGATCCAGTCTATTCGGTGTTCTGTATGCTTCTTTACCTTCATAGGCGTATCCATCTTTAGGTTGGGAAAGTTTTCTTCTATAATTTTGTTGAATATATTTTCTGGGCCTTTGAGCTGGAATTCTTCTCCTTCTTCTACCCCTATTATTCTTTGGTTTTGTCTTTTTATGATGTCCCAGATTTCCTGGGTGTTTTGTGTTAAGAATATGTTGGATTTGTTGTTTTCTTTGATCAATGAGTTTATTTTCTCTATCATATCTTCAGTGTCTGAGATTCTTTCTTCTATCTCTTGTATTCTTTTGGTTATACCTGTCTCTGTAGTTCCTTCTCATTTACCCGGATTTTCCATCTCCAGCCTTCCCTCGGTTTGTGTTTTCTTCATTGTCTCCATTTCAGTTTTTAAGTCTTGAACTGTTTCCACTACCTGTTTGATTGCTTTTTCTTCATTTTCTAGGGTATCTTTGAGGAATTTATTCATTTCTTCTAACTTTTTGTTAGTTTTCTCATCCCTTTCTTCCAAGGAGTTTTTCACCTCTTCTTTAAAGGTCTCTATCACTTTCATGATGTTATGTTTAAAGTCGATTTCTTCTACTTCTTCTGGGTTAGATTGCTCAGGTTTTCCTGTTGCATACTCCCTGGTTTCTGGTGTTATCCTGGTGCTTTTTAGGTTGTTGGAGGAATTCTTCGATTGGCACCTGCCCATCTCTTCCTTTGATTGCAGTCAGGGGAGTCTCAATGGGTGGGGACCTCCCAGGAAGGCTTGCACACACTCACCCCTCCGGATATCTGATCCTTGTGCAGGAAGAGGAAGTCCCGTCTGGATCTCCGATCTGTCTGGACCTCCGATCTCAGCACAGGAAGAGAGAGTCCAGGGACCCACAGAGGATGCCTTCATCAATTTCTAACAATGATTGATATCAGCACTAAAGAGAATGGAAGCAAATTCACAAGCTAGACAAATAATAATTGAATCTCTAGCATTTGAAAATGCTAATTCTAAATACAAAAGGACAATTAGTCCATTAAAGGAAGGGCCAGCATCTTTGGAGAAATGGATCTGAGATACAGTTAATATTGAATTTCATGCCCATGATGATACTTGGATAGAAGAGATGACTTGCAGAAGTTTGAAGAAAAATTGAAATGTCAAGCATTTCATGCATGGCAAAGAAGATCACTTTAAAAGTGATTGTAAACAGGGATTTGCTAGTAACAATGTTTTTTCTAAGCATAATCCATTCAGAAAGCTCCTCCCTTCTGGATTATGCAGAAGATTGACAAAGACAGTTACTGGAATAATGAATATAGATCAAGAGGGAATATTCAAAGTAATTCTTTCCCATTGGGAAACTTAATGAGGGTCTTCTTGCATGGCCCTATGCCAAATTGGATTCAGTCATTTCCTGTCATCATAGATGAACATCCTTTCCAGAGTAATAAAAGAACCTAATATCTATTGTAAGAAATAATACTGTTTTGGATAATAGTATAGCTACAGAAGAGAGAACAAAAAATTCACGAGCAGCCATAAAGCATGTATTTTGGTAAACTTCTATTAATGAGCAAAGACCAAAATTAAACATATGAATAAATGACGCTGTCATTGAAGGTCCGTTAGACACAGGTGTGGATGTAGCAATAATTTCATCAGAAATTTGGTATCCAAATTGGCCTCTTCAGGACATAAATGTTCTGTTTTTAGGGTTCTGAACTTTATCTTAGGTAAAATAGAACACAAGATAGGTCTAATATATAGGGTCAGAGGACAGAGAGAATTATTAAAACCATATGTGGCTAACATAGCAATGAATTTGTGGCAATGTGACTTGTTACAGCGTTGGAATACTCAGATTAACATTATCTCAATCTTAGAAACAAACCATAAATTAATGTATGTTTCTGGGGAAAATATTACAAAAGATTATAAAGAGCAGTCATTGACCAGTAAGGTTGTACAAGAGCAGGGAATATCAGCTGCTAATCTTTCAAAAAACACTAACAGTTCTACCTTTAAAATGATTGACAGACAAACCTATTTGGTTTGTGCAGTGGCCTTTAACAACAGAGAAACTGCAGATTTTAGAACAGCTGGTACAGGAGCAACTAAGTGCTCAGCATATTAAAGTATCAACCAGCCCTTGGAATTCTCCTGCATTTGTTGTTAAAAAGAAATCTGGAAAATGGAGAATAGTGACAGATCTAAGATCTGTTAATGAGGTGATTCAGCCTGTGGGCTCTCTAAAATCTGGCATTCCTTTGCTTTCTCTTTTGCCTGAAAAGAGGACCTCTTATAAGTATTGATTTAAAAAATTGTTACTTCACTATACCTTTAATGAAAAAGACACTGAAAAATATTCCTTCACAGTGCCATAAATTTGGGTATGTTTTGTGCTCATTTTCATTAAATTTTAGGAAGTCTTTAATTTCTTTATGTCTTCCTTGACCCATTGATGGTTCAGGTGAACATTGTTTAATTTCCATGTGTTTGTGGACTTTCTGGAACTAGTGTTGCTGTTGAATTCTAATTTTAAACCATGGTGATCTGATAAGATAATGGAGTTATTCCAATTTTTTTGTAGTTGTTGAGGTGTGCTTTGTGACATAGTATGTGGTCAAATTTTGAGAAGCTTCATGAGGTGCTGAGAAGAAGGTATATTCTTTTATGTTTGAGTGGAATGTTCTATATATGTCTGTTAAGTCCATTTGAGTCATAACATCTGTTAGTTCTTTTATTTCTCTGTTAATTTTCTGTCTGGCAGACCTGTCCAGTGGTGATAGTCGGGTGTTGAAGAAGTCTCCCTCTATTAGTGTGTGGACGTTAATGTGTTATTTAAGCTTTAGTAGTGTTTCTTTTACATATGAAGGTGCCCTCATATTTGGAGCATAGACATCAGTATTGAGATTCTCTCTTGTTGGAGTTTTCCTGTGATTAATATGAAATGTCCTTCTTTGTCTCTTTTGATTAATTTTAGTTTGAAGTCTGTTTTGTTAGATATTAAGAAAGCAATACCAGCTTCTTTCTTAGGTCCATTTAATTGGAAATTTTTTTCCCTAATCCTTTACTCTGGGGCAATGTCTGTCTTTGAGGTTGAGGTGTGTTTCTTGTGTGCAACAGAAGGATGGATTCTGTTTTCTTATTCAGTCTGTTAGCCTGTGTCTTAGGTTATTTGAGTTCATTGATATTAAGGGATTTTAATAACCAGTGATTGCTAGTTCCTGTTTTTATTTTTCATTGTTGATGATATTATTGTGTGTGGTTTTTCTCCATCTTTGGGATTTGCTGCTGGGTGATTATCTATTGTTTGTGTTTTTGTGGTTGTAGCTAACTTCCTTTGGTTGGAATTTTTTCTAGTACTTTGTGTAGGGCTAGGTTTGTGGCTATGTATTGGTTAAATCTGGTTCTGTCATGGGACATCTTGTTTTGTCCTTCTATGGTGATTGAAAGTTTTGCAGGTATAGTCGTCTGGGCTGGCATCTGTGGTCTCTTAATGTCTGCATAGCACTTGACCAGGATCTTCTGGCTTTTGCTGTTTCCATTAAGAAATAAGGTGTAATTGTGATAGGTTGCCTTTATATGTTACTTGGCCTTTTTCCTTTGCAGCTCTTAATATTATTTCTTTATTCTGTATGTTTAGTGTTTTGATTATTATGCAGCAAGGGGACTTTTTTGAGGGGCTTGGGGAAAGGTTTTGTTTCTGACTTTTCAGGAGAATAAAGGCATCTACCTGAGGAATCAGAAGACCACTGGACAAATGAGACATCTGAAGAAAAAGGACAAATCATCCAGAAAAATGTCTCAAGAAAAAGAGTAAATTGGCCTATTGGTATATCACATTTCCAACAGTATAAAATTTCAATAATCTTCACAAATATTTGTTTCTGCCAATCTCTAAAAACCTATAATGCCAATGGTCTTTTTGTATTTCCAGTCTAGTTAAAGATTTAATCTGGCTTTGGGGTAGAGTGTGGCTCTCTTCTCTAAACCCAAACATGCTTATTAAAGTGAAATCCAAAATATCTGTCTCATGTCAGAAAAACTACTTGATAAGGGACAGAAAAAAATAAAAATTTAAGGACTATTTTATTGTCTCTAGCCTTGTAATTGTTTGTTTTACTTTTTCTCTTTAACAGATTTTCTTAAGAGATAAATTTTATAAGAATTATATATATGCATGTATGTATATATTAATTTTTGTCATGATATTAATGGTTATATAGAGTACTAACTCATTTTAGAAAGAGGTTTCATCTACTTTCCTGTACATGATCTCAAGTTTGAGGCACTATTGGTTTTCTGAAATGAGCCATGAGCACGCCTAACAGCTACCTTTGAAATCTCTGTAAGGAGCATGGCAGCCCACAAAGACGACTCTTCCAGGATTATGATAACACTACTAAGCTGAAAAATGCCACATAAAGTTTGTATTTGGACTACAAAGTGCTCACGACAATTTCAAGGTGTCTAACTAAGATGATCCAGATGATCAGGTGTAATAGGACTACTTAATTGGTTTATCTGGTCTTGATTTAATTTCGGTATGTGGTATTTATCCAGAATATTGTTCATTTCCTTTAAATTTTCCAATTTTGTGGAGTACAGGTTTTTAAAGTAGGACCTGATGATTCTCTGGATTTCCTCTTGTATGTTGTTATGTCCCTCTTTTCATTCCTGATTTTATTAATTTGGATATTCTCTCTCTGCCTTTTGGTTAGTTTGGATAAAGGTTTGTCTATCTTATTGATTTACTCTAAGAATCAACTCTTTGTCTCATTGATATTTTGTATTGTTTTCTTTTTTCTATTTTATTGCTTTCAGCCCTAAATTTGATTATTTTCAGTTGTCTTCTCCTCCTGGATGTGTTTGCTTCTTTTGTTCTAGACTGTTCAGTTGTTCTGCTAATACACTAGTGTGGGATTTCTCTAGTTTCTTCATGTAGGTATTTAGTGCTATGAACTTTGTTCTTATCACAGTTTTCATTTCATTCTTTTTGGGTATGTTGTGCTGTCATTTTCATTGAATTTTAGGAAGTCTTTAATTTCTTTCTTTCTTTCTTTTTGATCTAGAAGTTATTCAGTTGAGCATTGTTCAATTTCCATGATTTTATGGGCTTTCTGCAATTAGTGTTGTGTAATTCTAACCTAAGCCATGGTGATCCAATAAGATACAGGGGATTATTCCAATTTTCTTTTATCTGTTGAGGTTTGCTTTGTTTCTGAGTATTTGTTTCTCATTTTAGAGAACTACTGTGGGATAATGGTCTTGTGCTTTGTAAACATTTGTCACTTGTATTTTAATAAAATGCTGATTGGCCAGTAGCCAGGCAGAAAATACTGGAAGGGGGGGAACCAGGCAGGAAATAGAGGCAGGGCAATGAGAACAGGAGAATTCTGGGAAGAGGAAAGAAGCAGTCTGCAGTGTCACAGAGGAAGTCAGACACAGAAACAAAATGAGAATGCCTCACTAATAAAGGCACCAAGCCACATGGCTATCACAGACAAGAACTGTGGGTTACTATAAGATGTAAGAATTAGTTAATAAGAAGCCTGAGCTAATAGGCCAACCAGTTTATAATTAATGTAGACCTCTGCATGGTTTTGGGGGGGGGGGGCTGAATGGCTGCAGGACTGGGCAGGACAGAAACCTCTGTCAACAAATATGGAGACCTCTGTGTGTTTATTTGGGACTGAACAGCTGTGGGGCCAGGTGGGACAGAAATCACTATCAACAGAGAAGGGTTCATTGGGTGCTGAGAAGAAGGTATATGCTTTTGTGTTTGGGTTGAATGTTCTATAGATGTGTGTTAGGCCCATTTGAGTCATAACATGTTAGTTCTTTTATTTCTCTGTTAACTTTCTGTCTGGCGGACCTGTCCAGTGGTGAGAGTGGGGGTACTGAAGTCTCCCACTATTAATGTGTGGGGCTTGCTGTGTGATTTAAGCTCTAGCAATAGTTCTTTTTACAAATGAGGGTACCCTTGTAATTAGGGCATATATATTCAGAATTGAGACTTTATCTTGATGGATTTTTCCTTTGATGAATATGAAATAACCTTTTGCATCTCTTTTGATTACTTTTAGTTTGAAGTCTATTTTGTTATATATTAAAATAACTACACCAGCTTTTTTTCCAGACCATTTGATTGGAAAATCTTTTCCCAGTCCTTACTCTGAGGTAATGTCTGTCTTTGAAGTTGAGATGTGCTTCTCGTATGCAGCAGAAAGATAGATTCTGTTTTTATAACTAGTCTGTTAGCCTATGTCTTTCTGTAGGCAAATTGAGTCCATTGATATTAAGGAATAATAATGACCTGTGATTGCTAGTTCCTGTTATTTTTGTTTTTGTATTGTTGGTGGTATTTTGTGTGTGTGTGTGTGTGTGTGTGTGTGTGTGTGTGTGTGTGTGTGTTTCTCGTCTTAGGGATATGCCATGTGGGATTATCTATTGCCTGTGTTTTTGTTGATGTATCTAACTTTCTGGGATTGGAGTTTTTCTTCTACTTTCTGTATGGCTGGATTTGAGAATAGGCATTGTTTAAATCTGGCTTTGTCATGGAATATCTTGTTTTCTCTGTCTATGGTGATTGAAAGTTTTGCTGGCTATGTTAGTCTTGGTTGGCATCTGTGGTCTCTTAGTGTCTGCATAACACCTGACCCTGACTTTCTGGCTTTCATTGTTTCCATTGAGAACTTGGGCTAAATTTTGATAGGTCTGCATTTATATGTTACTTGGCCTTTTCCTTTGCAGCTGTTAATAGTCTTTCTTTATTCCATATGTTTAGAGTTTTAATTATTATGTGTTGAGGAAACTTTTTTGGGTTCAGTCTATTTGGTGTTCTGTAAGCTTCTTGTTTTTTTATAGGAAAGTTTTTTAGGTTGGGAAAGTTTTCTTCTATGATTTTGTTGAATTTATTATCTGTGTTCTTGAATTGGACTTATTTTTCCTCTATCTCTATTATTATTAAGTTTGGTCTTTTCATTGTGTCACAGATTTCCTGGATATTTTGTGTTAAGAATTAGTTGGAACTTACATTTTCTTTGACCAATGAATCTATTTGCTCTATGATGTCTTAAACTCCTGAGATTCTCTCTTCTATCTCTTGTATTCTATTGTGTATGCTTGCATCTGTAGTTCCTTATCATTTACCCAGATTGTCCATTTCCAGAGTTCTCTTGGTTTGGATTTTCTTTATTGCCTCTTTTTCAATTTTTAAGTCTTGGACTGTTGCCTTCACCTGTTTGACTGCTTTTTTTGGGGTTTACTTTAAGGGATTTATTAATCTCTTCCAATTTTTAGTTCATCTTTTCTTTCATTTCTGTAAGGGATTTTTTCATTTCCTCAATCATCTCCATAAAGTTATTCTTAGTGTCATTTCTTTCTACTTCATCTGAGTTGGGATGTTCTGGTTTTCTTCCAGTAGAACCACTAGTTTCTAGTGATGCTGTATTGCTCTTTCTGTTGTTTAGTGTATTCTTCCCTTGTTGTCTACCCATTTCATTCTCTAATCAGTATGTGTGGAGTCGGTGCTTCAAAGGGTCCCTCTTCCTTCAATTGGTGATGCTGGGGCTTGAATATTCATTCAGGTACAGGCAGGGCTGATCCTCTGGTGATCACTCCTCTGGAACCAGATGGGCCCAAGGTTTAGATGGTATCACCTCTTGATACAACTGGTGCTATGGTTCTGGTGGTCACTCTGCCAAGTACACATGGTATCCTGTCTCAGCTGATTGCTGTTCTTGGTGTCATTGAGGCTGAAGCTGAGGCTCTGCTCATTGCATAGCTTCTGGAAGCCTCTGTTGTCACCATGGACCATGGTGGGTGTTGATGCTGTCTCCTGGCATGGCAGGCTTTGAAGCTACCCACTTGTTTTAAACAAGAAATTTGTTCTCTTATTTAATAGTAATCATCAACATGTTATAGATTAAAATCACTAATGGAATTAAAAATAATTCCAGGCTTTAGAGTGTAATTAAATGGTAGAATGTTTAACCTAGCATGAACGAGGTCCTAGTTTTGATCCTTAACACTGATGGAGAAAAACATAACAAACAACTAGTACCCCAACAACATCAATTTCAATTCACTAAGTCTGGACTGGATCCAAGGACTGAATACTTAAACACTCATGTGAGAGGTTCTAATGCATAGTCATCATGTGAGATCTCTGCCTCCTAAGCAGTGGTCCATGGACCAGAAACCTCAGCATCTGCCTCAGTCATCCAATGTGCTATCCAGACTCTAGAGATGAGAGCTGAATGTCTTGTCTCCAGCAGAGTAACAAAAGCAGTGTGATTGTATCTAAATCTGGTGCCTTCAGGGTCAGAAGAAAGCATGGAAAGTCCTGGAACTGGAGTCACAGATGGATGGAAGCTACAGTGTGAATGCTGGGAATAAACCAGGGCCTTTTGGAAGAGCCATCTTTCCAGCCCTTAGATTTTTAAAAATTACATTTTATTTATGCATGTGTATAGACAGACACTCTTGTGACACTTATGTAGAAAGCAAAGGACAAATTTTGGAACCTGTTTTCTTCTTCCATCATATGGTTGTTGGTGATTGAACTCAGGTCATCAGGTTTGGCAGCAAGTACCATTAATTCCTGAGCCATATTGTTAGACTATTGTTTTACTGTTTTTAAGAGTTGTTCCCATCTCAGTCTCAAATGTTAATTGGAGAATTGGCCTTTTATATTGTGCAATATTTTAAAATATCAACCACAACAATACCATATTATAAAATCAATTTTTATTATCATCAGTGAATTTAACAACTATAACATGGCAGAGATGAACAACTAACAATTTGTAGTTAATGGCCTCAAACATCATGGCAGAAGGTAACGTGGCAGTTACTCTTTTCCTTGTTCACTCTGGGTTTGTTGGGTTTTCCCTCTGAAAGAAGAAGAGATCATTTATTTGATGGCTCCCCAGATTTGTTCCCATCTCTATCTCAAGTATTTTGATGCTCAAAGCAGCCCTGGCCTCTTATGCTTGTGAAATCACAACTATATGAGCACTATAGAATAAATTCAAATTTGATCAAATACAAATTGGTCAATTCTGAAACTTTCAAGGCCACAGAAATGGAAAACAAACAATTTGTAGACAATAGTCTGAGATATCAGAGCAGGAGATCTTGGGATAATTACCTGTCCCCTTGTCCTAGGTGAGTCTGGTAGACATCCTGCCTGAAAGACAGAGAATTAATGATGGGAGGGTCTTTGCTTTTAGTTTGTGAGTAAGGTATTTCTAACCACCTTCTAGATATTTCTATCTGTATGGACCCTTGTAAACTACAAGATATCTTCATGGAAATTATTCCCCATTTGCCCCACAGTGAGTCAAGGAAACACTTAGATCTCCTTTTCCTGTCTTGGTGATTTTCACAGTGAGCTCAGAAAAGGGATGTCACTTGATCACTCACAGCTTTTAGACACACTGAAGGCTGGTTTCTCACATTCTTCTTTCCCTGCGTAGAAAGCTGAATTCTACACTGGGTCAGGACTGTCCTTCTCTATGACCCAGCTCAGGGAAAACTGTTCCATGACATGGTTTTTGTCCTAAACCCAGAAATAGCCATCCCACCCCTAAGCTCCAGCATCATTTCCTACAGACTCCTCTCCCCCACAGTAGTAACTGTAAGTAGGATATGAAGGTGCAACCTTGCCCTGGCCAGGGGCTTACTCCTGTACTCCCCATGGCTATGGATGCAGCTCAGCCAATACTTGATGTACAAACTTTTGTGCTTTATTGTGAGGATGACACAGGGAAAGGCCATCTGAGATATGTGCCAGAAAGATCTGTGTACCCTACGTCAAAGGAAATTGGTCCAGCTACTAAGGAAACCTCCTGGTTTTCCAAATTTACAGGGTTGGTAAAGATGAAGAAAAAAGAACTTATTTTAAAATTATTTCCCTTCTTTTTCTTTTATTTTTGGTTACTCTGTAACCTGTCCTGGAACTCACTACAGAGTCTAAGCCATCCTTGATCTCTGAGCAATCTTCCTGCCTCAGTCTCCCAAGTGCTCGGATTACAGATCTGACCCACAATACTCAGCTGTTCAAGAACAAGCGTGAGACGACGGCCTGGAAGAACTGCTGGAACATTCTGTAACTGTAAAGCAGGCATCTACATGGGTGCATTATTTTCAGATACGCAATCATATATTTTTTTCATCACTGGCACTCAATTATATTTAAATTTAATTTCAATTATATTTGAATTTAAATTTAGTTATATCCATGATACCAAATTTTCTACACTAGTTAATGGTAAAGGTTACAGATTTTTTCCTACTATCCAAAAAATGAAAGTTAATACATTAAAGAGGATAAAGCTGTAACAGAAGACAGCCAAGGTAACACCCATTTCTGGCATGTTGGCAACAACCCATGCCATGGAACCTGTCTAAGAAAAAGTATAATGGTATTGTGTACGCAGACATTCTGCTAACATCTGGACATGTGAATTATGACAGTAAAATCCTTGATTAATGCTACCAGTCATACCAAAAGAGCTTCTAACCTGTTGTCTCACCCCAGAATAATTGAAGCTGCCTGTCACATAGAAGCTTTTAATTCACTACCTTACCCAGGAACCATAGAATCTATCTGCCCCCAGAATACCTTTATTAATAATCCCAGGGTCCATCGATCACAACGTATGCTTTGCCTCCAGTTCTTGGATCTTTCACGGTTTCCTCTGATTTCAAACTCCCTGAGAGTGAGCCACTCTCCAGTCTCACTCTGTATACTCTTCTCATGGATGCCTGTAAGACCAAGACCAACTGAGCAGCCAGCTATGAAAACACCTGCTCTTGCCCAAAATATCCTGGGTCTGGGACTGAGGTTTAGTCTCAGGAGGATGTGCATTTCCCTCTCAGTCATCAGGGGCCACACCCATCCTGATGGGCAAGGACAGAGAATGCTACCACTGATGTTATTCTTTATGCCTTTCCTAAAAATAATTCATCTATTTTATGTGTATTGGTATTTTGTCTGTAAGTGTGTCTGGGCACACCATCTGTTCTTATTGCCCAAGGAAGCCAGAAAATGGCATTGAATTTCCTGGAACTGTAGTAATAGATAGTTGTGAGCCAAATGTAGTTGCTGGGAATTGAACCTGGGTCCTGTGGAAGAACAGTCAGTGGGCTTAACCACAAAGTGCTCTCTCCAGCCTTTGACATTATCTTTAAAAGCATTCTACTGTAATGTTAAAAGGAATGAATCTAAAGTGTGACCAGGATTCTTACTCTTTCTTTTACTGTGACCCAGTGTAGGACCAACTTGCATTTCAGAAAAATGAGTAAGGGCAGAAAATTCCCTGCTGGGCTCTTGTGAATCCAGCCATGAGGAAGCTGTCACCACAGCTACTTCTACAACATTACACTTCCAGCTCATGACAGTTGGTTATTCCTCATACTTTTGACTCATGACTAGTTGATGTTAAAAGTGATTTTGGAAATGTTGTCTACATGGAACAGCTAAATTGTATGTAGGCAATAGAATCACAGGGAAAATACTTACTTGTTGCTAACAAAAGAACTACATTGGGGCTAGGGAAACGGTTCAGTGGTGAAGGGCACTGCTGCTCTTGTAGAAGACTCAGGTTCAGTTTTCAGAACCCACATGGGGGTGCACATCCATAACTGGTGTAGGAGGGCCTCCTGTTTATCAGTTGCTTTCATTGGTTAATCAGTAAAGAAACTGCTTGGCCTGATAGGGCAGAACTTAGATAGGCGGAGAAGACAGAACTGAATTCTGGGACGAAGAAAGCAGAGAAGCCATGGAGCTCCTACCTGAGACATACGCTGGTTAGAATTTTGCTGGTAAGCCACAGTCATGTGGCAATACACAGATTAATAAAAATGGGTTAAATTAAGTTGTAAAAATTAGCCAATAAACAGTTAAAGCTAATGGGCCAGACAGTGTTTAAATAAATACAGTTTCTGTGTGATTATTTCAGGTGTAAGCTAGTCAGCTGGCCCCTCTCCCTGTAACATATAACTCCAGATCTGATGTCCTCTTCTGATCTCCATGGCCACCAGGCACACTCAGTGCACAGGGACATGCAGCCCAACACTCATAGTCAGAAAATAAAAGTAAATCTTAAAGAAAGAACTGTGCTGTGGAAAGGAAATTCAACCATGATAGAGGACCAGTGGCACTGAACTCTAACACTATTTTATGTCTATTGTCTTTTTTATCATAGCAATGTGGTGAGAGAAATTTTATTCTAGTTTCAAACTAGAGGAGGTTCAGCATTAGGGAGCCTGATGCAGATGACAGCAAAACTGACTTGTGGTTGAGCTATGGTTTGAAAGTCTCCCTCCAGGGTTCATATATTGAAAACCTGGTCCTCGACAAGGTTGTTTGTGAGGTGGTACTAGATCATTGAGGGTGCTGCCTTTGGGAGGGATTAAGATGGTTCTTATGGGACCCCAATCACTGTCTGGTTTCCTGTCTTATGGTGTGATCTCTTCCTCCTACATGTCATACCCCTGCCATAATGCCACCTGCCGTCAGTCCCTCTCCAAAGGCCAACAAATGAGGCTGCCTGATCTTGGCCTTTTAGCCTCTAAATCTGTAAGTTAAATAAAGCAGCCTGACTGAATATTGCAGTAGAGCAAAGAACACTGGACTGATACACCAAGGGAGCTGATGTTAGAGTGTATCCAAATTTCAATCCAAATCCTCTGTTTTTTTCTTACTTACCTTAAAGTTTGACAGAGGTTACAGCTAACGGACACACAAAGGTTGATGCTGACTTTCTCAGACACATTTATTTCCCACCCATGTGTGTTAGGGCTTACTCTGGTATGAGATGCTAAACAGGTTTCTTATCGGCCTTTTCCACAGTGGTCAAGGGAGGTAGCCTGATAGGCAACAGATGTATGATATTTAAACAGAAAACTCTGATTTGGGGTACAACTCAGTGACAGAGCATTTGCCTCACATGCACAAGGCCCTGAATTTAATCTCAATACTACAAGAAGGAGAAAAAAAGAAAAAAAATATGAAAAATGTCCCCATTCCTGCTCCTCTCTGGGGTTTGGTGCAGAAGAAAGAACACAGCAAGCCTGATACTCTCCTGAGAAATGCTGCCTGGCACAGTTGGAGTTTGGGTGGACTCTGCAAATGAGGCTTTGTAGAGAGCTTCTGTCACTCACAGAAACACAGAATAAATCTTCATGACCCAACCATTTACAAACAGTTCACTTTACACTTGAGACCTGCTATACTTGTGGGTTGTGGTGTGCACAATGCAGAGAGGTACCTGAATAACTCTATGCTGTTAGAAGCCCTGGCCCTGGGCTCGGGCAGCTCCTTGGAAGAAAGCCTTTCACACTTTCATTGCTGGGGTGGTTGATTGCACCCTGTGTGTCCCCACTAGGAGAGCAATGTCAAGAGTTTCTGGCTTCTCTGGGCTTTCTCATGGCCTCTTCTCCTTGGGAACTTGACCTCAAACTCTCACTTCAGTAATGGGTGTGAGATTGCCAATATCCTGAGTCCCCCAAACTGACTCTAGGATGAGACACCCCCAACAAAGGTGCCCACCCCCTACACAGTGCCATTGTCCAGGTGAAGAGCACAGAAGATCTGAAACTCACCTTGCTTAAATTTATCCATATACAGAGTCCCCTTAGCAGTACCACAGGTCACCGGAAGCTCAGGACAGTTAAAATCCACATTGCTTGAAATGGGATTTCTCGGACCTGCACGGACACATTTCACTTTATTTTAGAACTGTGCATGGCTTTTCCTCCACCCACTTTTGTATCTTGTTTCTGCAACTAAAATGCACTAGGTTTTCCCATGAATTAGTTATACTCAAAGATATTTCTTTTATGAATGATTAGATTCTTATGGCTAACAAACTGCTGTGTTCCCAACCTCTGAACTGTATAGTGGCTGGAGCCTTGTGTGTCAGAATCCCAGCTCTCAAACTTGTTGGTCACAGCAGCCTCTGTGTTGTGGGAACTCCTTCAGTCAATAGCCTTTAAGATACTGGCCTACTTTGGGCACAATCTCATGTACTTTAAGTGCATGAAAGCATATGTGACCCTTTGTTCTGCTGGATTCAGTTCCCAGTACTCACAGAAGGCTTTGGATTACTACCCTTACTGCAAGTTTATACCCAAATAAATAAACCTTTTTAAATACTCCATTCTGGACTATTGTGGAACTCTTTGGTACTACCACAGTTTGGCACCCATGTGGCCTGAATCCAGACATTGCCTGGCCCTGCTCAGACTTGCTAGGGCCTCCTCCCACCCCATGGAGCTGAACTAACCTTCTGTAGCTGAATTATCCCTCTGGCTCAGCTGAACAAGGTTTGGGTTGGCTGATCCACAGCAGCAACTTGGCAATTTCCCACCCTCCTGCCCCTGTGTGGCTCTGTCCTGCTTGCTAAGTGACTGAGTAACCAATGCCTGCAACTCCTCTGTGGCTTCTCTGACCCATGTGGCTCACTGATGCTACCCAAGCTAGGATCTGCTTCTGAGGTCCAGCTGCTGTCTGGTCTGGTCTGATCAGGCTGAGCTCTATCCCTGTACCTAGAACATAGGCTTGCATTCACAAATTGGATCCATGAGAACCATTGGCCCAAGATTCTGCCAGTAACTTCACATCTTGCAATTGCATGCAAACTCTGGGTCCTTTGAGCTTCTGCCTGACTCAATCGTCTTCATGTGCAGGTGTGCTACTTTTAAAATTTTGTCCTGAGTCTCATAAGTGACTCAGGCCCTGATCTAGGATCTGCCTTACTGCCACAACTGTGACACCTGCTGGACAATCCACAGTATTACACCTACAACAATTTTCTGAAAATTATGAAGGAAGTAAGCTGATTTGATACCTAAGTATCAGACTGATTGGTAAATAAATAAATTTGAAGATTGTAAACCAATCCCAAGATAATTGCAGACAATATCGCAGCCCAGGAATATAATAATATTTTTGTTTCTGCTATGACTGGATTGCTGCAAGAGCTATATGACCTACCTGGTACATATATTTTTGTGGCCATGGTGGCTTTTAGTTTTATTCTTCATATTTTATCCTTAATGAAATGGTTTCATAACAGAATCAAGAATGAGAGACTTTTAGAAATGATACAGTCTTTACAGACTGGTAATGAGAAGTTATCTGAAAATATTCATACTTTTGAAATTGACAATCAAAATCTGTTAAAAAGTTGTGATAAGCTAGGAGATAGAACATCCCTCAAGGAAGGCAGTCTACACACCATCCAAATAATCTCTATGGATAAGAAGATATGATAAATGAAAGAATTTAAAACCTTGGAATCACATGTGTAGAATGAGAACCAGAAATTAATTGATTTGATGAAGTCATTAGAAATATTCAGAGGTCAAGAGGTTTGGACTTTACAAAAGACAGTGATAGAAAGATTTGAATCAACCAATGACCTTGTCAGAACTGATAAGCAAGGAGAGGAGGTGCAGGCAAAGGACAATAGTAAAGATTTAGCATCGCCAGTAACTCTCGAGTCAGAGATAATTTACCAAGAGGTTTAACAACTTATCCTGTTACTACCTCTGAAAAGCCAGCAAATTCTCAATACCCAAAAGGATATACAGAATGTAAATTGAAACCTATACACATGAAAGATCTAAAAGATATTAAGCAAGCAGTGGTGTCTTATGGCATCCATTCACCACATGTGAGGGAGTTGGTAAAGACATAAGCTTCAAGAAATAAGGTTACTCAAAATGATTGGCTTCAATCAGTTTCAGCCATGCTAGAAGATGGACTGTAGTTACAGTGGAAGTGCTATTGGAGAGAGGAGGCTAAAGCCCTGGAATATCAAGGTAGAGCCAGAGGAATTGAGGCCTCCCAAGTTTAAATTCTTGATGAGGGCTGTTATGCTGATCTGGATAGTCAAGCTATATACAATGAACACATCTTGTTCCTGTGCCATACAGTAGCCTTGATGCTTGGGACAAGATTCGAGAACTAGGAAGAAGAATTGAATCATATACTAAGGTCATACAAGGCTCAAGAGAATCATTTAGTGACTTTTTTACAAAAATTAACTAAGCTTTACAAATAGGGTAACATATCCAGAATCTAGACAAGTACTTACTGAATCTCTGGATTTTGAAATGCCAACTTAGAATGCAAAACAATACTTGGACTGTTAAAGGTCAGATCAGCACCAATAGATGAATGGATCCTGTACCCAGTCAATATTGAGTCATTTGGCTATAAGACTGTGGCTTGAATGAGGCTTGGGTAGGAGAAGCAATTTCCAAAGGTATGAAAAGTCATCAAAATATAAAATGTTTTAATGGTAGAATGTGCCATCTGAGAAAGGATTGTAGAGAGGGCATTCCTAGAAATAATGATTCTTCTGGAAATAACAAAAATAAAAGGTCTCAATCTTCCGGATTATTTAGAAGATGAGGCAAAGGCTGACATTGGACCAATAAATGTAGATAAATAAGAGACAAACAAGGTAAACTGTCACTACTGGGAAACTCCTTAGAGGGTTTCTCACAGACCCCAGTTCAAACGTGGTCCAGTCATTCTCAGTCACTGTGGGGCACATGCCTCCCCAGGAAAATGGAAAAATCCAGTGCCTGCTGTAAAAAAAACATATTGCTATTGACAATAGAAAAATCATGGTGGATGAATCAAAAGTTCCAGTAGAAAATTAGTAAGTATATTTTGGAAGACTTCTATAAATGACATCAAAGACCAAACCCAAGAGTATGAATAAATAACACTATAATTGAAGGATTATTGAATACAGGTGCAGATGGGACTATTATTACTCCAGAATTTTGTCATCTGAATTGGCCTCTTCAATAGGCAGATGTTCAATTCCTAGGAATTGGAGCCCTACCTCAAGTAAAAGCAAGCATGAGATGGTTTGAATGCATAGGGCCAGAAGGACAGAGGGAAAGTTTGAGGCCATATGAGGCTAATATAGCAAAGAATCTCTGGGATCATGATCTGTTACAGCAAAGGAATACCCAGAGTAATGTTTCTGCAGTGTCAGAAATGGACCATAAATCAACTCATGCTTCTGGGAAGAATATTATAAAGTACTATGGTCACCAACCATTCAGGCTGTACAAAACACAGAAGAACAACTAGCAAACTCTCAGTAGTACCGATGGCCCTACCTCTAAAATGGTTAAATAAGAAACCTATATGAGTTAAAAAATATGGCCTTTAGCAATAGAGAGAGTGCAGGCCTTAGAACAGCTGATACAGAAGAAACAAGCTGCTCACCATATTAAAGAATCAACCAGCCCTAGAAATTCTCCTCTATTTCTTGTTAAAAAAAATCTGGAAAATAGAGAATGGTGACAGATCTAAGAGCTGTTAATAAGGTGATTCAACCAATGTGCCCTCTACAATTTGGAATTTCTTTTTTTCATATTCTTTTATTATTTTTTCATTCAAAAAAATTTACATTTCCTCCCCTTCTCCCAGTCCCCTCCCACTCCCCCACCCCTCCTCCCTCCCCCTGCTTCCTTAAAAGAGGGCATTGTACCCTGCCTTGTGGGAAGTCCAAGGCCCTCCCCCCTTCATCCCGGCCTAGGTAGGTTTGCATCCAAATAGACTAGGTTCCCAAAAAGATAATACATGCAGAAGAGATAGGTACTAGTGGACCCTAGCCATAAACAAAGGGCACTAAGCTTATAGCTCATAAGCCCAGAGAAGCCAAATATCAAGGTAAACCCAAAGAAAAACATATATAGATCCTCCTGGAAATTGAAAGCAAAGAAGATTGCTAGGCAAAAGTTGGAAGCATGGGGGCAGGGATAGAGGTGGGGGTAGGGAAGGTAGAGGAAGGAGAGAGGGGGAAGGAGAAGGGAGAAGGGAAGGATGGGGGAGAGCTTGGAGGAGTGGGAGGGTGGAGATGGAGGAAAGGTGGATATTGGAGAAGGGAATAAGATATCTACATTAAGGGAATCATTTTAGGATTGGCAAGATACTTGGCTCCAGAGGGGATCCCAGGTGTCCACGGGGATGTCCCCAGTTAGGTACTTGGGCAGCAGAGGAGAGGATGCCTGAAGTAGCTTTGTCCCATAATCACATTGATGAATATCTTGATCATCACCTTAGAAATTTCATCCGATGGACCCACATTCACATCAGAGAAATGGTCCACCCACTGAGGCAGTGTGCCTGATCTAATGGGAGCTCACCAAATCCAGATGGACTGGGACTGAACGAGCATATGATCAAACCTGACTCTCTGAATGTGGCTGCCAAGGGGGGCAGACTGAGAAGCCATCAATTTGGTATTTCTTTGCCTTCCCTGTTGCCTAAAATATGGCCTCTTATAGTTATTGATTTAAAAGGTTGTTTCTTCACTATACACTTGCCAGAAAAACACAGAAAAATTTGCCTTCATAGTGCCTACTTATAATTCTCTGCCTACTAAGAGATACCAATGGAGGGTTCTCCCATAGGGAATGTTAAATGCCTCACCCTGTGATAATATTGTGTAAGTCAGCCATTAGAAATAGTAACTAAGCAATTTCCTGAATCTACAGTTTATCATTACATGGACAACATTTTGCTATCTGATTCAAATGTAGATACTTTTGAAAGAATGTTTGAAGAAGTAGAGAAAGTTTTGCCTAAATAGGGATTATTACAAATTGCTCCTGAAAAAATACAAAGAGGAGTTTCTATCAGTTTTCTAGGTCATATCTAGAAAATTAGAACACCAAAAGCACAAATTAGTACAGAGTGATTGCAGACTCTTAATGACTTCCAAAGAGTGCTAGGAGACATTTCCAACCTACTTCTGGTTTAAAACCTGATAAAAATAATTCATCTAAACAAAACCTTAGATGGTTACAAAGACTTAAATAGTTCCAGGGAATTATCATTTGAAGGCAAGAAAGAATTGACTTTGATTTAAGGGAAATTACAGGAAGCACATGTGGATCATGTGGATCTGAATCTTAACTTTATTCTGGCCATACTAACCCCCAAATATCCCCTATAGGAATTTTAATGCAGAGGGAAGATATTATCTTACAATGGATCTTTTTACCACATAAAACAAGGAAAAAGTAAAAACCTTATGTGGAAAATGTCTCTGGATTAGATATAAAAGGCTAATTAAGACTTCATCAATTAGCAAGAATAGATCCGGAAGAAATTATACTACCTTTTACTAATGATGAAATTTAAAAATTAAGAGAAGAAAATGAACTGTGACAAAGAGCTTGTAGTAATTTTTTGGGAGAGATTAACAACTACCCCCGAAGTGAGAGAATTCAATTTATAAAGAGAACTAATTGGATCCTTCCTCACATTGTTCGGGACAGAGCAAGAACTAGAGTCCTTACTTTCTATACTGATGCAAATACATCAGGAAAGGCAGATTACAAATAAGAAAATTTGAGTAAGGTGGAACAAAGTTCTTATGACTCCATACAAGAGTCAGAATTATATGCTATTCTCATGGTACTAAGGGATTTTAAAGAATCTCTCAACATAGTTACCAATTTGCAATATGTAGAAAGTATTGTTTTGCATATTGAAATACTGTATTTATACCAGATGATACAGATATGACTTCATTATTCATTCATGTTCAAGATATAATCAGAAATAGGCTTCATTCCATATTTATAACACACACCCAGTCCCATATGGGTCTGCCAGTTTCTCTAGCATAAGGTAATGCAGAAATTGATCGATTATTGATTGGAAATGTGCTAAAGGCCTCAGAAGTTCATAAAAAAATATGTCAATAGCAAAGGTTCAAAACAGGACTTTTCTATTACATGACAAGGAGACAAAGAGATTATAAAGAGATGTCTTATTTGTTCTTTATATAATCAGAGACCACAACCTGCAGGAAGTAACCCAAAGGATACTTAAATGAATGAAATATGCTAGATGGATGTGTTCCACTTTGTAGAATTTGGAAAATTAAAATATTTACAACACACCATTGATACCAGGTTTTCAATGGGCAACTGGTTTGAGTTTGGAAAAGGCTGATTGGTAATCACATATTTACTAGCAGTTATGGCCATCATGGGTATACCTGCACAAATAAAGATGGACAATGGTCTAGCATGTGTCTCTAAGGAAATAAAACAGTTTTTTGCTTATTATAATATAAAGCATATTACAGGTATACCATACGATCCTACAAGTCAGGCAGTTACAGAAAGATCAACTTGAACTATAAAGCATATGCTAAACAAACAGAAAAGAATAAAAAATACCCCAAGAAATAGATTGCATAATGCTTTCTTAACCTTAAATTTTCTTAATGCTAATGAGAAAGGAACAAGGTCTGCAGAGAGACACTGGATAATAGATTAAAAAAACCTTTCTGAATTAAATCAGCCAGTGTATTTCAAAAATGTGTTGACTTTAGAATGGAAACCAACAGATGTTCTATGTTGTGGGAAGGGGTTTTGCTCTTGTTTCCACAGGAGAAGAAAACAATACCATCAAAATCAAACAAGATTTGGTTCGAAAAGGAAAAACCTCTTGATAAAGAGAATTGACAGCTTATCCACAGAGATGACAATCCACAGGTTGTAAGAAAACCTCATAACAGTTGGAGTAGGGTTATGTTCTTGTCTTTGCAGGAAAGTACCTATCTTCAAAAAGTCAAGAGACCTTGGACAACTAGATGCTTAAAGAAGGAAAAATAGCTATCCAGAAAGAATCACCTAGCAAAGAGAAATCTGACTTATGATACCAATATTCTCTACAGGGTAAGATCTAATTCATGCACATATAATGTGAGTAGTGAATTATTAAAAATCAAATCTGGCTTTGGAGTTGGACAGTGGCTATCCTTCTCTAAATCCAAGCATGTTGTTTAAAGAAAAATTCAGAGTTCCTGTCTTATATTGAGTCACCTGGTATAGGACAGAAGGAAGATAAAATCTAGGGATTGCTGTTGTCAAAATTATGCTTTCAAAAATTTTTACTTCTCCCCATATATTTATTTGTCTCTATGCTAACTTTTGTTGAATATATGTCTATAGAAATTCAACCTTTCTGTTTTGATATGAATAATGTTTAGATTTCCCACAATGAACAATTAATTTTCCTGCAGTAATATTTAAAGTCTCCAGGAAAAAATTGGGGCCCCACCATAATGATTCCACCTGGTAAACATGATGTCATTATGCTGATAGCACCACTTTAAGATTGGTTTTGGGTTACAAACTATTCAAGATGATTCCAACTTGGCTAATGTAGATGGTGCACTTTCTTAAAATGTTCTCTATCCAGAACTTCAAATAAGAATTTCAGAAAGGCTCTACTGACTACTCAGAGATTATCTGCAAATGTACCAGACAGTAGTCTTGAAACTTAAACATCATTTTAGTTTTTACAGGATCCCATAGAAATAACATCACCCCATGACAAATGGAAGAAATTCTAGAAAACGATGCCCCTTCTCTTAACAAAGTTTGTCCTCGTTAGGGACATCTGTTTGGGGTTGATTATAAGTGGTATAGGGTTGGGATGAAAGTGAAGTAGGCTCACGGATCTCTTTTGAAAAAAAGGAATGGATGGGATGGGATAATAGGTAGATTAGTGTATTACTTGTGAGCTATTATTTATAGACAATTTATATTGCTATAGATTCTTGTATATTGATACAAATTCAGATTATATTTGTTATATTGAATATACTCCTATTTTTGTTTACAAAATTTCTGCATCTCTGCAAAGTTATTTTGCCATATTTTATGCAAGCATGTTTCTACCTCTGCTTAAGTTATTTTGTATATTGATGCAACTTTAGGATATATTTATCATATTGTACTATACATTTCTACCTCTGATCAAGAAACTTATCTATATATTGTTTACATTTTGAAGTAATTGTCCTTATTTGCTGCACATTTGTTTAAAGATTGTTTAATTTTTTAATATGAAACCTTAGTCTTTAAGATACATAGTTATTTAGAATTATAGGTCAATGGTTATCCTTGCTTGTCATACTTATAGTTAGGCTAGTCAGGTTCTTTAGATGCATAGAGATTATATTCTGCAGAGATAGGTAATCTTCAAACGCTTCTAAGAACTGTAGAATATGGCATTTAAGCAACTCAGGATTCTATTGATGTGAGACACAATTGCTTCAGGCAGCACTGATCTAATCTTAAGAGAATGTTGGGCACTGAAGATACTCCACTTGAAGCTTGTTTTCTTCTTGGCAAAACTGGACTTTGGGCAAAGATCTGCCCCTGCCTTGACTACTGACAAAATGCACAGTGTCCAAACTGGACAAGCAGGGTACAAACAAAAACAACTGTCAAACCTTGGCGAGAAATGCTAAGGCAGTTTTTCAAATTTTCCTGCCTCTCAATGGTATGTCAGATACTATAGGCATTCCTAGAAACAAATGTTTTTTTTTTCTAAGAATAATCTCAACAGAACACCCCTCCCTTCTGGATTATGCATAGGCAGACATTCGACTAATGGATATAGATCAACAAGGCACAGCCAAGGTAACCCTTTGAAGTCACGAAATGCCTTGAGGGACTGCTCACAGGCTGCCATGCCAAATTGGTTCAGTCATTTCTTGCAATCGTGGAGGAAACTCCTTCCCAGAGCAATTAAAGTATCTAATGCCTAATGTAAAGAAAAAATATTGATTATAGAACAGCTGTAGAAGAGATAAGACAAAAATTCTAGAAGAAGCAATGAAGTAAATATTATATTTAATCAAAAGTGACCTCTTGATTAGAAGATGTGATAGTTCATCAAACAGCATGACAGTCAATCTAAACTAACTTATACGACTAACAAATGCTTCTCATTTGATCATACATAACTTGCCAAAAGGGAACCTACACAAAATTAAGGTTGGGGAGTGCTTTTGCTTTTGTCTTACAGAGAATGAAGGCATCCAACTAAGGAATCTGAAGACCACTGGACAAATGAGACATGTGAAGAAAAAGGATGAACCATCAAAAGATACTGTCCCAAGAAAAAGAGTAATTGGCCTATTGGTATATTATATCTCCAACAGGATAAAATTTCATAAATTTTCTCAAATGTTTGTTTCTGCTATTCTCTATGACACATAATGCAAATGGTATTTTTTATAATTCTAGTTCAATTGAAAATTAAACCTGGCTTTTGTGCTAAAACGTGTCTGTCTCCTTCTCTAAACCCAAGCATGTTTGTTAAAGTAAAATCCAAAACCTCTGTCTCATATCAGAAGAGCTAACTGATTTGGGACAGAAGGAAAACCAAAATTTAGGGACTATTTTATCACCACTAATCTCATAATGCTGTGTTGGTTTTTTCTTTCTTTTTTTTTTTTTTTACTTTTTAACAGCTTTTCTTTTCTCTTCTTCTTCTTCTTCTTCTTCTTCTTCTTCTTCTATTCTTCTTCTTCTTCTTCTTCTTCTTCTTCTTCTTCTTCTTCTTCTTCTTCTTCTTCTCCTCCTCCTCCTCCTCCTCCTCCTTCTCCTCCTTCTCCTCCTCCTCCTCCTTCTTCTTCTTTTGGTGGTTTTTTTGAGCAAGGTTTCTCTGTAGCTTTGGAACTTGTCCTGGAACTAGCTCTTGTAGACCAGGCTAGTCTTGAACACACAGAGATCCATCTGCCTCTGTCTCCCAAGTTCTGGGATTAAAGGTATGCACCATTACCACCCAGCTACAGCTTTTCTTAAGGTATAAATATTATATTAAAAATTGTAAGATTAATATATATTTTAATCTTTTTTATCAAGTTATTAATGGTCAATTAGGGTGTTAACTAATTCTAGAAACAGTCTTCATCTGGCCTTCTGTACATGATTTTGGTTTTGAGTCTCTATTAGGTAACTAGGGATTATGCTTTTGTATTCAGGATGTACATAACAAAGCGTGGTCCTTTAAACTATTTGAGATCTGCTGCATATGACATTTAAAATGTTTAAATTTTCTTCAGAGATCTAAGACCATGCCTAACAGCAACCTTTGGAGTCTCCAAAAGGAGGATGGGGCCCCACAATGACGATTCCACTAAGCTGAAAAACACCACCTAAAGATCAGCTTTGAACTACAAACTGCTCAGAACAATTTCAAGTTAGATAGCTGAGATGATTCAGCATAACAGACTGCTCTAGCCAGGACTTGAAAACAAGCCCTGTACTTTCCCATTATACAAAGACTGAATAACAAATGGTAGAGCTACCTCTTCCAGGACTTGACAATCCAAATTTTCCTTTTCAGGAGCCCCTAAAGATGCCATTGTCCCCAGACAAGAGGAAGTAAACTTAAGAACATGATGCTTACATGGGGTAGGGGTGGGTGGTTTCTTAGTCTTTCATTGGGTTACGGATATTTGTCATCATTTAGTTTGGTTGATTACAAGTTATTATTGGTAATGGTCAGGAAAAAAGTTGATCTAGGGAGATTAGATTCAGAGTTCTTGCTTTGAAAAGAAAAAAATGGGATATAAATAGAACAGGACAAGGTTAGATTATTGAATATACTTTTAAAGCAAAAAGAAACTAATAGTTTTAAATAGTTTACATTGATATGGATTATTGTATATTGATACAATTTTAATATTTTCTGTTAGACATACTATACACATGTTTCTAATCTTGTTCATGGTATAGTACCTATATAACTTATTTAACAATGTAATGTAAATTTCTAGTTCTTGGAAGTTATTATCACAAACTATTTAGGATAATAAAGAAATGCTGGTTAGTAGTTAGTCATCTATTAAAATCAAACTTGTAGTCATATTAGGTATGTTTCAAGATCAAAGAGAGATATATTTCAGATAGACAAGTCATCTTCAAACATTTTAGAGATTTATAGAATATGGCATTTAAGATGTTCTAATAACATGGGTTCTCTTTTTGTGACAAAGAATCATTTCTGCTCCTGGCAGCACCGATCAATTCAGAGATGATGATGGGGACTGAAGAAACTCCAACACCCACCCTGATATTTAAATCTTGAACTTGGAGAAACTACAGATGTAGATAAAGTTGTGGACATCAGAAACACAAGGAAAGAGCACCTCACATGTATGCTGTGTGGTATGGTTTTGTTTTGCCAACAAAATAAAATAAGATCATCTAGACTTCTGGACTCTCAATTGAGAAAAATTCCTCCATTGGCTTTTAGGCAAGTTTGTGGGGGCATTTTATTGATTAATGATTGTCACGTGAGAGCCCAGACCACCACGGGGAGTGTCGCTCCAGTATAGGTAGTTCTCAGATATATAAGAAGCAGGCTGAGGAAGCCAGTAAACAGCATTCCTCCATGACCTCTGCTTCAGTTCCTGCCTTGGGTTCCTATCCTGATGTCCCTTCATGGTGGACAATAAACTGTAAAATAAACTAAACCTTTTCCTCCCCAAATTGCTTTTGGACATGGTGTTTCATCACAGCAACAGAAAAGAAACTAGAACCCATGGGATGAGACAGCAATGTTAATAGAGTCAATGAGAACAGACCATCAGATGAGGAGGTACCTGAGGGTGACCAGATCAGGCTTTCTTGAGAGTAGCTGCCAGCAGGTCTTAAGGAACAAAAATTAGATATTTATTTCATAAGTTGAAGTGAGTTATTCTCTTTTAACTTTATGATGCAAGAGATAAAGTGCTCTAGAGCTGACAAACTCCCCATGATCCCTGAGATCAGACTCAAGCCATGAGAATAGGTGTTGAGGGTCAGCTCTGGCTTAGTAAAGTCCTGCCTGGACCACTCTAGCACTGGATGGAGACCTGCATTCATATTAATACATAAAGGATGCCTGCATGTGTCCCCAGAACTTCCTGGCCCAGTGGCCTTACCTGAGTTTCTAGCCATTTCTGGACCACATCTACTTTCACAAAACAGCCTCTCTGTATATATCTGATGGCTCGTCCCTGTTGTCCTTTTCATAAGGACTCAGTAACAGCCTGCTTCCATTTCTTCCCACTCATGCTATTCCTTAGTGTATTTTCTCTCTCTATTTCCCCCACTTTTGTTCATATTTTCCATCAGATTAGCAGTACATGGTCAAGAACACAGACTCTGCCTCTTGAGTGCCTGGATTCTTGCTTTTCATTTGACCCTGTGAACAGTTCCCACATGATCTCTCTCAAGTTTAGCTTCCTCACCTATAAACTGGGCATCTAAATGATACCCATTCTTGATACCAGCTGGGGTTGACAGTAATCAAATGTAGATGCAACCAAAGCAAGAAATTAGCAACAAGGTTCCTTCTGCCATTGTCCGTTATTCTTTCTGCTCTCATTTCCTTTCCTCTTCCTTTCTCTTTTTCAAAGAATCCGTGTGCCCTTCCCACACCTCTACCACTTTCTTTCTGTGTGTCTTCTTCTATCTATATTTCTTCTGGAATATTTTTGCTCTCAAAATCTTTTCTCTTATTGAATCCATTTCTTCTAACATCAAGTGGGAGACTGTGACATACTGAGAAATGGTAGTTTTGGAATTCAGCCCCTGTTTCTGGCCAGAGCTCCTCAAATCTTGAGTGAGTTCCAAGTGATTAAGGCAAAAAGAGAATCAATCTACCCTTGTGCATAGCCAGCCTTCCTCAGTAACACCACAGTGCACATTAAAGAAGTAAAGTTTGGAAATCCCGTAGGAATGGAGGCTGGTTGCCAGGGGAACAAAATACCATAACAGCATTGGAGTGGTGACCTCCAAGGTGAGAAGATCTAGAAGTTGACTTGATCACATGGCTAATGATACCATTCATCATGGCTGTATGATGAAAATTTTATTAAAAATCGTAAGAGTCTTTGTTCAGAGAGATTTGGGTTGACAAAGTTCATAGTGCAGGAAGGCTAGTGTGCCCAGGGATGACAAGAGAGTGTTGTGTTCTCTTTCCACTATTCCTTGTAGTGTCCTTCTCCCTTGTGGTTATTGTTAGTGTACATATGTGTGTGGAGAACAGAGGACGACTTGGGTGTCATTCCTCAGGTGACATTGACCGTTTTTGGAGATGGAGTCTTTCACTGGACTAGACCTCATCAATTTTCATAATCAGTGATCTCAAGGGAGCTGCCTGTCTCTGCCTACCTGGTACTAGGATTATAGCACCTGCCCCTGTGTCTTAAGCTTTTTTTTTTACACAAGTTTAGGGGATAAATTCAAGCCCTGTGCTTGTATACACTTTGATAATGGAGTCATCTCCCTAATTCCCCCCACCCTAGCTATTTTTGAGCTATAACTTGATGTAGGAATTCCTTCTGTTTGTGTGTCACTTTCATTGGTTAATGAATAAAGAAACTGCCTTGGCCTAGTTGATAGGGCAGAACTTAGGTAGGTGGAGAAGACAGAACTGAATTCTGGGAGAAAGAAAGCAGAGTAAGAGAGCTGCCATGGAGCCACCAGGTCAGACATGCTGAATCTTTCCCGGTAGCCACAACCTCGTGATGATATACAGATTAATAGAAATGGGTTAAATCAAGTTGTGAGAGTTAGCCAATAAGAGGCTAGAGCTAATGGGCCAAGCAGTAATTTAATTAATACAGTTTCTGTGTGGTTATTTCGGGTGTAAGCTAGCTGGGCAGCTGGGACGAACAAGCCAGCCCTCTCCTAACAAAAATAACTTTTCTAATAAATTTAATCTAATGTTTCCTAGAGGTTCATGAGCTACGCTAACAAGTTCTGTAACCTGAGGCATCACGGCAACCTCTGATTTATGTTCAGTTGACCAGAAGCATGGGTCACACCCCAGAATTTGTAACCAGCATCTGAAATAGACTGCTGTCTTGTGGCACTGAACACTTTATCTGAATTTAATTACATTATAAGACACCTTGCTGATGTCTGGAGAGTTGGTTGGTGTGGGAAACCCCCACTAACCACACATCTGGTGTCAGAGACCAGTGCATGTAAGGGCAGGACAAATCAGGAGCATCTCTCTTACAGAGCATTTCCTCTTTGATGCCACCATGGACCACACTGCTTTACCTTTAACAGTTCCATGTTGGTCACCTCCTTCAGAGGCTTCATAAGTCACAGTTATTTCTGAGTAGTCAGTCTCTCAATCTGGCTGCTGCCACTGGGCTCAGGTTCCTTCATCAGGGGCATCAGACTGACTGTTTGTTGTTATGGTTACTCTGGCAGGTTCCTACATCCTCCTAGAGGCTGGTCAGTTTGGATCTAAAGCACCCCTTCCTTCCAAGACTCATGTATTAGAGGTTTGCCCCTCAGAATGGCAATAGTAGGTATTGATGGTACCTTTAACAGACAGAGCTGAGCTGAAGGAACTTAGATCACTGGAGGTGTTACCTTGAAGGACACAGGCACCTTTCCTTGCTTCCAGGCCACCATGCCCTTGCTTTGATGTTATGCCCTATCTAAAGAAGTGAGCTCAAACCATTTGGACTGAAGATCCTAACATCATGAACCCAAATAAATTGACTTCTCAGGTATCTGCTTAGATTTTGAGTAAGTTTTACTATGTACAATTGGCTCGTCTCAAGCTCACAATCCTCCCGCCCCAGAGATTAGAGTATCCAGCTTCTCCTGGGTAATTTGTCCTAGTGCAGGAAGCTAACACCAGGCTCATACCCACTCCCCTGACTGCCTTTTCTGCTTTCCCCCAATTCACACTCTGCTAAGGATCACCTTTATTTCCTACTCTCTGTGACAATTAAAAACTTTCTCCAGGTGTAATTACCTTGTTCAAGACTTAGCTGCAAGTTTGGGTTCCCTCTATCAATTTCTTCGAAACACAATTTGTTCTGTGGTAAGACTGAAATGGGAGGGAGAGGAAAGAAGAAGAGGAAGCCATTAGAGATCTCTAGCAGGGACAAGGGGCAGCATTTCTGCATTACACATTTAGGAATTTCCAGTCTCCCCATCACTCCAGGTTCAGTGAGTGCCACACGACAAAGTTCACCCATCATGTCCTGGGACAGAGAAGACTCCACAAGGGAGACTTTATGCTTCCATACAGAAAGGAGACACTCAAGATCAGGAATAAAAAAGTAGAAGACACACTTGTGCTGTGTTCCTATTCCACTATTCAGAGGGCAGAGAAGATATTTGTCAAAAAAGAAAAACAATAGAAGCTGAACATGGCTTCCAGGCTGTCACAACCATAAGAGGAAAGAGGGTTTTCCTGGATGGAAGGTCTAGGATCTGGCACATGCCAAAGGGAAGCTTGATGGTGGGCAGGCTTTAAAGATGGGCAAGATGGGGTTGAAGAACTGACTCGTACATTGGTGATTTCTATGAGCATGTGGTGCTAAGCTAAGATGGATCCTGCAACCCACAGCTGAGCTGTCACTCAAGGTGGGTGGTCGTGAACCTGATGGACTCACGTATAATATTATAAGGGCTCCACTGAAGAGACACAGCAGGGCTACCCTACTGGGACTGAGTTCTTCCTGTCCTCTTCTGCATAGCCTGATGCTGGTGGGGCTCTCATTGTCTTCTCAGTCTAAATACCCAGCCTAGCAGACCTTGGGAGGGTGTCAACTCTAGCCATTAGATATAAGTGTCACGATTATGTACAGGGCATTAATTTTGTTAACTACTACATTCTCAATCGTGCTGCATGATATGACACCTGGTAGACATTTAATATATGCTTGATATATTAATGACTGGTATCTCAAAAAAGGATATTAAACCAAATTACCATTTCCAAAGTCTTTGGAAATGGGTTCCAAATCAGGGTATTCACTCAGATTTCCAAGACTGAACAATACCCGTAGCACATTCAGGTCAAATTTCTTCTCCAGTTCTTCTAGGGCTCTATAGACCACATTTTGTACAGGAACCAGGTTTGTACAGGACTCTTTAAAATCCTTAAAAAAATTTAAAGGAGAAAGTGTAAGTGCAGGCTTCCAGGTCACAGAAAAAAAAACTAGGAAACAATTAGAGTTAGTGTACCTCAATCCCCAATATATATATCTTCTAATGCAAAGTTTTATATTTGCATGGCTACTTCATGAGACAAGTAAATATTTTCTCTTTTAAAATACTCACTAGTGGTGTTGAGCTTCTACCCTCATTTCTATGACATGTAAGAAGGGCCACTTTTTGTAAGAAAGGAAAACTTGGGTTAAGGGTTAACAATGGGGCTGGTGAGATGGTTCAGTGGGTTACAGGCAATTGTCACCAATCTTGATGGTCTGAGTTCAGTCACTGGGATTCAGATAGTGAAAGGGGAGAACTAACTAGCCACAGGCTGTCCTAGATGTCCACATATGCACAACAGCAAGCCCATACACACATGTACACACAATAGAAACACACACATACTTATAAGTAAGTAAATAATATATGCAATAATATTTTTCAGAGTAGAGGGGCTGGAAAGATGGTTCATGGTTGAGAGTACTTGCTGCTCTTGCAGAAAACCCTCATTCAGTTCCCAGCACCCACACTGCAATGCAAGAACACCTGTAACTCCAGTTCCTAGGGATTTGGTGATGATTTCTGTAAAATATGGGCACCAGGCCCACAGGTGTTATGCATACATACAGTCAGGAAAACACTTGTACAAATAAAGATAAAAACAGAAGCATTCTTTTTTTTTTTAAAGGTTAACTAACAGGGTAGGTGGCCAATGCTGTTCTGTTATCCAGACACCTCCTGTCTTCCTGTGGGAAATCAGGTGTCCATTCCCCCTGACTGTGAACTCTGCTAGAGAGAGGCATATTCATAATGCAAAAAACTGGAGTGGCTGTAGAGAGGGCTCAGTGATTAAGCACACTTGCAGTGTTCCCAGGTTCGATTGCCAGCACCCTGATGATGTTCACAACCATCTGTAACTCCAGTCACAGAGGATCTGGTGCCCTCTCTTCTGACCTCTAGAGGCACCAGGGACACTGTGGTGGATAGACATACATGAAGACAAAACACTCATACATATAAAATAATCATAAAAAGTTTCTAAAAAAATTGTTCTAATAAAACACTCTGTAGTTTGTAATATTCTCAGATCTAGGTTTTAAAATAGATATTAATTAAAATAAAATGTCCTCATGGAAATTTCACTAAGTCAGTTCAATAAAATAATTCAACAGTAAATTAAAATCACTTTTAATTTTTAGTTTGTTTATCATTTTAGTTTAGTTGAATTTGAATTGCACGAACTATATGGTGTAAAATGCATGAGACATTGCACATCTATGGAGAACCCCTGTTCTGCTCTGGCTTGTCTTCAACAGTACTCATCCAGAAGGGACCATGGAACACCTACCCCTCTGATAGAAGCAGGACCATCTCCTGAGGTCTCTGCTTCTCCTCCCATTGATGCATGGAGAGAACACTTTTAGAAATATTTACATGATACATATCACTCCCAGGAAATGCAGGTTTTAAACCTGAGTCCAGAATTCCAACTTATAATTGATGAATTTATTATTGTAACTAATATCTTTACAAAGTGCTATGAAAACTTTGTCAATAATTCTTTGTCAGAAATTAGGTTCAGGTGCTGTAGAGTTGGCTAAGTGGTTAAGAAGATGTGTTACTCTAATAGAGGACCCAGGGTGATTCCCAGCACCCACATCAGATGGCTCACAACTGCCTATAACTCCTGTTCCAGGGAATCTGGAGCTCTTTTCTGGACTCTGTAGGCACCAGCACCTATGTGAACACACACACACAAATGCACACGCATGAGCATGCAAACGCACACAAACATGCATGCACATAAGAAATAAAATCTTACTTTTTAAATTAAGTCCAGCTTTAAAAACCTGCCAATCATCCAGTTTGGCTCCAAGATATCAAAGTATAACTTAATTTGGAGCTTGTTCATCAGGACAGGGTATAACAAACCTCACTTACTATGTACATTTTTTCAGTGATGAGATTGTTGTCACGGAGGACCTCAAGAAAAGGAAATGGCTTTTTTATTGCATTTGAAATCATCACTTTATATTGTTTGAAGCACAGGAATATAGGATCGAAGGGAATCCTCTCTGCGTCCTCGTCTTCTGTGGACATCCTGGAGGGGGGAAATACCATGGGGAAATGGTAATCAGGTCTATCAGTCTATATGCTTCTGAAATATAAGGTTTTATACATGAAAGAAAGACTGTAAAGAATTAACATACATGAGATAGGTGATCTTGAGTTAACCCCAATAAATACAATGAGTCAAGTCCAATAATTTGGTAAGTTCTCGGTTCAAGTGAGAGAGACCCTGCCTTGCCACTCACAGAATCAACTTCTGACTTCCACACATGTGTGCACACACACATGTGCATCTGCACACATAAGCCCACATGCATGTGAATGTTTTGTATGCATGCATATATACTGCATATTCACACACAGATGAAAAATAAAGTGAAATATAATGTTAACTATGATTTAAAAATTCCACCACTAGGTGTTCTTATACATGTGAAAAGGAATATTCTCACTAATTTATATGCAAATATTTCTGGTAGCATTATTGATAGCCAAAAGTTAGGAACATTTTAAATGGCCATTAGTTGGAGGGTAGAAAAATAAAACTGAACAATTTATACAATGAAACACTATTCCTCAATAAAAGGAACAAAATGCTAACATATTCTATGAGTGAATGAATCTCAAAAAATCTTTTTCTTAATAAATTAAGCCAAGCACAGAAGGAAACATAATGTATAATTCCATATCTATAAAATGCCCAGAAATGAAATCTACAGAGACAGATGTATATGTGGTTGTGTGGACTAAGGGGACCAAGAACAGACTATAGACAGCTGTTGGGGGTTCTTCTGCTGATGGTAAATATGAAGTTCCAAACTTGGACTGTGCTGCTGGTTGCATGGCTCTGTAAAATGTCATTGGATTGTATATTAAAATGGGTAAATTTTATAGCAAGTAAATTAAACTCAAAAAGCTTTCAAAATATGAAATTGTAAATTTAAACAGATGAACAGATCAATTAAGGTGACAGGGTGAATATTTTTTCCTCCTAGTACAGGAAAACGTGGATATTTTGAATAGCAAACACACATTCTGTTCTAACTGGTTTGGATTTAAAAATTTTGTTTGTTTGTTTGTTTTGTCAACTTGACAAAGCTAAAGTTATTTGAAAAGAGGAACCTTAATTTAAAAAAGGAAGGCCTACATCTGTATTGCCTGTAAGCAAGTCTCTGGGGAATTTTCTTTATTGGTGATTGATGTGGGAGGGCCCAGTTCACTGTGGGCATTGCCACCTGGACAGTCGGTCCTGGTATATATAAGAAAGCAAACTGATCAAGCCAGGAAGCACTGTTACTCCGAAGTTTCTGCTTCAATTTCTGCCTCCAGGTTCCTGTCCTAACTTCCTTTGATGAGGGACTGTGATGTGGAAGTGTAAGCCAAAAAAAAGCTTTCCTCCCCAAGTTGGTTTTGGTGTTGGTATTTATTACCGCAGTAGAAACTCTAACTTAAACACTGTGATTGGATGTTTCCACAGTCTAAACAGGGATGTAAGGAGGTGACAGACAGCACTTAGGTTAAAAAGACATCTTGCTGATGTCAGGATGTGTATGAGTTTAATCCCAAGCACAGGATGATCAGCCAGCAACTATCCCGCCCCCCACAATGGTGTTGTGGGGTTGGTGTTGAACCTTACCCATGGACCACAAAACTCGCATCAGAATAACACAAGAAGCAGGTTCACTTTGACTGCATTGCCCCTTGCTCAGGCTGGAACAGGCCTTACCAAGGTGATGACCCTGGACCTAAGGTTTTGTATAGTGGGGAAACAGAACCAAGTGAGAACATAGAGCTCCCAGAACTCTCAGGTGCCTGTGGGAGGCCTCCATCTGTTTTGCCCAATGAAGAACACTGAATGACTCCACAGCAGACCACTGAGAAACAAAGAATGGGGCAGGGATGACAGGCTGGGGGTGGAGATGTGCCTCCACTCTCAGTGGCTATGGGAGAACCCAGTCATCTGCTGTGATCTGCAAGGCCAGGCTTGTGCCTTCATCTATCCTGGGACCACACTGACCAGCCCTTCCTATACAGCATTCCAGTCTGGCCACAGAGTCAGCCTACTAACCAGGAGAATTTGCTAATTCTGCATCACAATAGATGATAGCATTGGCTCCACCCATCTAAGCAGCCAAATAGCAAGTCACCCCATCTGGGTCAGAGCCTAGCCTATGCCTCACCTAGGCCAACAGCCAAGCTGGCAGCCTGCCTAACTTCAGAGTATACCCTCTAGTACTGACAGACCAAGGTCCCCACACACAATGGGTAACCAAACTGATACTTTCCTAACTGCAGAGAATAGCTTTTTGTAGTCATGGCTAAGGAACCTAAACTGCTGACTAGTCTGGTCTCTGACCCTAGGTCATAAAATTCATGGAGAGGAAGCCAACCTTTCCACAAATGTCAGACATTTCATGCCACCCCACTTTGATGAAGCTAACAGAATGCTCAATATTTGCAAATAGGTAAATAGGCTGCATCACATTTAATAGAAGGGAAAATGTAAATCATGTCTCACCAACAGGTGCAGAAAAGATATTGCAAGAACTCAGCATGCTTTCATGATAAAAATAGACCTCTCAAAATTCAGCCTAGAAGAACTGTACCTTAGTATAATAATGATCACATAGGAGAAAGCCATAATACTATTCTCAAGAACAAAAAGCTTAGAGCTGCTCCCTTTGAGGTCAGGGATAATGAAAGGGAGTTCACTCCCAGCATTCTCTCTTTGTACTCTACTGGAAGGAAGGAATGAAGGAAAAGAGGAAAAGAGGGGAGGATGGAAATAAGTAAAACTGTTTGAAAGTAAATATATATATATATAATTCCAAAGATTATAGACACAGATTAGTACTAATTAATAAATTCAGTAAAGTTACAGTTCAAAAGTCAACATACAAAATGATACATCTGGGAAAGAAATTAAAAGAATTCCTTTTTCATTAAAGAGAAAAGTGTGTGTATGTGAGAGAGACACACACAGAGAGAAGGAGAAACGGAGAGTGACTGACTTGCTGTGAAATAATTCTTTTGTAAACTGTCAAGATTTGTCACGTGGACTGGTTTAATAAAAAGCTAAGTGTCTGGTAACCAGGCAGGAATTATAGGGGGGGACAACCAAGCTAAGAGAATTATGGGAAGAAGAAAGGTGGAGTTACAAGAGATGCCAGTGAACCACAGACATATCAGGATATATAGAAAATGAACTAACAAGCCATGAGTCTCATGGCAAAGCATAGGTAAGAAATATGAATCAATTTAAATGTAACAATTAGGTAGTAATAAGCCTGAGTCATTGGCCAAGCAGTTGTAATTAATATTAAGCCTCTAAGTAATTATTTGAGTATAGTTGTGGGATAAAAATCACTGCCAACAAATGGTGCCCACATGGGGCATAGATCCTCATAACACCTAAAAAGGCTTGAAGAAAAATGTTCTAAATACACAAAAATGGAACTAGATGCAGCTTTCTAGTCACACAATCTCTGGCCAACTGCAATGCAGAGACATGTCAGTCAAAAGCTGCCCAAGAGACAGAACAAGCTGCCAATGGCCATGAACTAAGGGGCAGTGGGTTCTTGCAGTTTCTCACATAGGTTGTAATACAGAGTGGCTTCTTCCAGACCCTGCCTGTAGGTTTGAGCTGTGAGTGCCAGCACACTGCATGGAGTCTTTAAAGTTTTAGCTCATACAGACAGAAAAGATTAGAGATGCACAGTAAAATCAGATTCAGACAAAAAAAAACCCCTCTAAATGTGTTACAGTGTGTTTAAAAATATACATAGACTTTGGAGAGGAAAGAAAAGGGTACAAAAACTTCTTTTAAAAGGAATAGAGTAATAAAAAATAAGCAGCCTGTAATGACAGAAAATAGAAAGACTGATTGGACTTCTCTTGGGTATATTCCCAAGAGTGGTATTGCTGGATCCTGAGGTAGGTTGATTCCCAATTTCCTGAGAAACCGCCACACTGATTTCCAAAGTGGTTGCACAAGTTTGCATTCCCACCAGCAATGGATGAGAGTTCCCCTTACTCCACATCCTCTCCAGCATAGGGAATCATTGGTGTTTTTGATTTTG